>BQNB010144437.1:0-16855 GCA_026074375.1 Tanacetum coccineum
TTTACAAAGAAACACATTTTCTCTCTCTAGTGTTTCTCTCTCTAGAAACTAGCCAAATCCAAGAATCGACCCCGTGTTATGATAAAGGATATACCACAATAACATTCGCGCTCACATAATGTAATTCACAACTACATCTATGCAATTGACAGTTCATGATAAAGGGGCTCAACTTGGGTTATCGCTACTTAGGCAACACGTAATCATAATATAAAATTGATCCACTTGTGTCTATTTATAAAACGATGCATATTTTCACCCCCAAAATATATATAACCGTTATCCAAAACGAGTAAAAGTGAGGCTATGAAACTCATAATATCCTTTAAAAACAATCACATTGTTATAAGATAACACAGTAAGTAAAGAGTTTGTAGACAAGCATGTATTCCCCCTCGCGGATTTATAAACATTCAAAAGATTGAAAAGCAAGGTTATGAACTCACCTCAATGACGAAGAACGATCGACAGATAGGCATCTAATATGCACAACACGAACGGAAGACGAAGCGGCTCGATCAAGAAGTTGCAACTAATCTTAACGGCTAAGATCCACTAGCCTAGGATAATATATTTGGGTTTCCCGATGAATGGTTACATCAACGCTACACGTTGATGAAGATTTAGATTTAACGTTGTAATGGTTTGGTGGTTGGTTAAATAAATAAATTGAAAATATACGCAAAGTGTGTAATATATATTCTTTATATATTACTTATGAAAAATAACCCTTATATAATTCCTACCGTGAATTATATAACAAAGACAATCAATCCAAAGATTAATGAAAAGTATAATATACCTTGCAGGTATTATATAATAAGTGTGAATAATTAATTAAACCAATTAGTTTGACAACCATTTAATTAATGAAAAGGCTTTGTACAAAGGTTGACACATGTCTTAACGTTATGAATTAATCAAACCATGTTTGTAACAGTTTATAACCATTATAAAATATAAAATAACATTTTATAAATTATATTTCGTTTCTTCGACAGGTCGTGTCTAAAATATTTATCTCTTTGTAAAAGTATAGTTTTTGTCCGTTGTCAAGTTTTTGTATAGTTATATTTTAATATATCTTTAAAACATATCTTAGTCCCTTTTACCGGGTTTAAAATAATAAGAGTTTTAGTAAAACGTTACTAAATATAGCAAATTATATAAATTTCGCCATGACCTTTCCGTTTATAAAACAATCCCAAGTCGAAAGACTTTGTTGCAAATCCATTTTCCCAATTCAATTCAAATAGAAAACATCCTAGTAAACTTCAAGTGTATTTATTTATTATTGTCGTTATTTACATATTATAAGTTCGTTACAAATCGTAGCATTTTAAATTCGTCACAAGTCTAATATAATATATCCGAAAATAATAATTTATCACATTTATTTAACCAATCAACCACTATTATATATCCGGTTTTATATTTATCCCAAAACTTAACATATTTATTTTAGCCGTTTTTATATTAAACCAAACGCACCATTTACGGATAAACTGCTCACCCAAACGCACCCTAATCTTGTAAACCCAAATCCAAATGCATTCTACGGCTGCTACAAAACCAAACGCACCCGCTGCGTTGGTAAACCAAACGCACCCCAGTTATTTTTCTACTAAACCAAACACCCCTTTGGGGGCTGCTGTCTACCGAACCAAACGCCCCCGAAATGGCTGTAAAACAGCCATCCAAACGCCCCTGTTTGGCTGTTATACAGCGAAACAAACGCACCCTTATGGGCTGCCAAACCAACCAAACGCACCCTAACTGGCCAAGGACAGCCAAACGCACCCTTACGGGCTGCGAGACCAACCAAACGCAGCCTATAGCTGCTGAAATCATCAAACCAAACGCAACCCTTGCGTTTTTAAAATGAAACCAACGAACACCCCTTTGCTAACTCAAAACCGGGCGCACCCCTCTTCGGGTGGTGGCTGGCCCACGACAAAACGCACCCTTGTAGGTTGTTTAACAGCCAAACAAGCACCCTTACTGATACAATCAAACCAAACACACCCAAATCGGTGATATAACAAACCCACCGCACCCTAATCTAATAAATCCAACGGACCCTTTCGGTGCTACCACAAATCCGACGCACCCTGTTTGGCTGCCAGGACGCGGCAAACAAACACCGTGTCTGCTGTTATAACGCTGCAACCAAACACCCTTTCGGCATGAAAACCAAACACACCCTTATAGGTGTTTCCAAACTCAAAACAATAAAAAGAAATGAAGGTGGTGGTGAGGGTGGCTGCGTGGGTGTGGTGGCAGCGGCTGCGGTGGTACGGAGGTGAAGGTGGTCACGAGGTGAGGAGGTGGTGCGTGATGGAGATGATAAGGATGGTGTTGTGGGGGTCGTGGTGTTATGAAGGTGGTGGCGTCAGTGAGGTGGTGGTGGTGGCGAGTGACGGAGAGTGAGTATGGGGATCGGGTAGATCCGTTGAGGAGGACCACTTTTGGTTTCGATCGGAAAAACCCACCGGAAAACTTTTCCGGCGGCGGCGGTGGCGACCGGAGGTGGTGGCCGGAGGTGGAGAGGCGGCCGGATATTTTTGGGGGAGATGAGACTTGTGAGTGTGTGTTTATATAAAAAAAATGAAATGAAGTTTTTAGTTATAACTTTATATTTATATAAAAGTTATAAATGCACTGAACGGATCGATTCAAATGCGAAACGTACGACATTGTTTTCCAAATGCATTTTTCTGATAAAAACTAGTAATCACCGACTAATTTCATAAACGATTACGAAAAATATTTAATTGTTTTTATTATTCATTTATTTATTTATTCCGATAAACTTTAACCGTGAAATGAATTTTAACTTAAATAATGCGTTTTTAACAAACGATTACGATTAACAAGATAATTAATTTAATAAATTTTTTTTTTTAAATTATGATAAATAAAACATAAAATTAATTATTTTGGTCATTACGCGTTGCGTTTAAAATTTCTTTGCGAGGACATTTCAGTCACCTAAGACTGTTTTCGGATCCGGTCAAAAACTAAAAAGTTTGTTCGAAATATCGTTTCACATCAAATTTGCATTAGAGTCCGAGTTGTTGAAAAACGTGTTTAAGCTGCTCGTATTTTAAAAAAGCACCTAGGAATAACTTATATCACCTTTAAATTACAAAAATTCATCGGATGTTAACAGATGGCACGTTTGGGAAGTATGATAATAGTAACAACATTTTTTCCGCGCCAATTTCTTATTTTATAACTGAAGGGGTGTAAAATCGGGTGTGAGTATTGGATGAATGGCAAAATGATATCCCTTGACTTTGTTTTAAGAAAAAGTGTATATTAAATACTTTCAGAAATGCAACATTTGTCCGTTGGAGTATTAAAAAAGGGTGGTAGATATTTATGTTTTTGTGCCGGGGTTTTGGAATGGGCTTGGACTTTGAGTTTTTATTGTTTCGGGTAACGGGTTTTAAGGAAGATTAGGCCCAAAGTAGGTTAGGGAACCAATTGTTGTAACTTTGGAAACTTGAGTGAACTAGATTATTAACATTGGGCTTTTGTCTTCTAGTGTTGACCTTATGACTTTTTGACCGAGTTTGGACTCATGGTTGACTTTTCTGACTTTGCTTCCGAGGATTTTGCACACTCTTCCGTTACTGTAATCTGGTGTTTGCCCATATTTCTGATGGTTTTTTTCTTGTGATTTTTGATATATCCGTACATCACACACAAAAACAAAAACAAGTATATTTTGCCATTTTAAGTACGTTTATAGTTATTTAGGGTCATTTTTGGTGTGTACGTGATATGTTATTTTACAACCTATCAAAGAGCTTTAACTTCGGAACCAAGTGATCCCCCCCCCTTGTAAGCTCCTCTATCCAATAGAGCTGGGGCGAATGAATTCCACCAGGACAAACTTTCTTCAGTTAGAGTACCATTAGCAAATTTTCACTTTGCAGTCCTCGGTACAAGTTTACTACGGGAAAACATACCGATATAGTTCGTTCAACAACCAGCGGAGAGCCAACAACGCCTTCCTTACCTTTAAAATTTAAAGGTATGGAGCTCAAAAACTCTTATGTAGCTACAATTTTCTTACCACTGGGAGTTTCTCTTTGGTTCGGTGCTTCCTATTGGGTAATGTCAGTAATTTCCATGATAGCAGCTTGTGCTTCAGAGCCTGCGACAAACACCTATCAGCAACTAGTTTCCTATGGCGGCCTGAGTCATGGTTGGCGCTGCTAAGCAGATGTTGCAGTCCCTTGGGAGCCATCTATCACCAACATTTACATGACAACACAAAATAAGAATCATATCATAAGTCATTTGTACAATGTATGGAAATTTTGGCAATGACTTATTTGATACAAGTTCTAACAAAGAAATACACATTCTTTGATATTACATTGCAGGATCTAATGGAGAATTTTAGAATTGACACTCTAACAAGCATCTAACTCATTAAGTTTCTCGGGGACTAGTTTGCTTCCTAGTGGTTGTGGTATGATACTTGCGACCTACTTAGATAACTCATTATGGGATCATACCGTACATGAAGTAATCGTAAACAGGACATTGGATAGACAATCACGATAACATAAATCGGTATCATAAAACAGCGAGGTATAATGGAATCACACCACTGTATTTAAGTCATAAACAACTTAGTCTACATATTTTACAATAGTTAAAATCTGACATATGCATTAATTATGCTACACATCCAGTGTTGGATTCATAACAAAAGCTGTAAACGATAATGAAATCATAGTCCTAGTAGTACTTGTGTGGTGGTCCTCTCCCTTGTGGGAGTTCTTGAGCTATGGATCATGTTCAGAAAGATTCTTCAATATTAGCTGATCGGTGTCGATCCTTGAAATACCTCGATGAGTATCTCCAGAGTATAAGTCCTAACGCGAGCAAGAACAATCTCGTCATCATGCCTTATTTGCTCTCTCTGAAATTCAGAAATCTGAGTGCGGGCTTCTTGAAGTTCAGTTTCTATTATTGTCAAAACTCATTGTATGATTACTCGAGACATTACCAAGACCTATTATCTTATCTTCTAGATTGCTTAATGCGCTCAAAGAGGGAGCTCATCTAATGATCAAATTAGTCTTGATCTGTTCCTCATGACGTTACCAGATGCGTTTTATTGAGAACATTCTTCTCCAAACTTAAATACCTACGGTGGGGTAGTAGAAATACAGTAAAAGGAGGTGATCAGGAAATGGAGGCTCATTTCTGAGGTGATAAAATCTCATCAGGAAGAAAGAAATCTTGGGGATCAAACAGTGGTAACACTGGAGATGTAGGAAAAACAGTTGGTGGAGCAATAGGAGCTTGTGGCAGAGTAATAGGTAATTCATTACTAGTAGCATTAATATGCTGCATGACCTCATAATACCGGATCATCGTGAAAGGAGAATGGCTAGTGAGGCCAAAGATACTTAGATAAATCATCTAAATGATCAGAGAGGTGTTTCCCGGTTAAGCTAAGAAAAAGTCCTGGTGAAAGCCGGGGTATAGTCAAGAGTGAATGAGTTAGATGGAAGAGGTAACCTCAACAACAAATCATAATGGGACTATAAAAGGGTAATATAGTCGGAAGTGATTGAAGACAAAATTTCGTTAACAACCCAGTGAAAATAACATAAGTTATTTATATAATAACCTAATAGTTAATGTATTTTTTACCATACATATTCGGGAGGAAAATGTATAGTGGCAAAGGAGGGACTTTTTCTTGGATGGAAAAATAGTTAATTTAAGTGTTGTAAACCTTGCGTTCTTTATAAAGAACCCCGCTCTTGATACCAATCTGTAACACACCTTGTATAATTAACAATATAGCAGCTGAAAGCTAATATTTGGTATTACTCATGAATCATAGTCAACAATATTAAGGAAAACGACTCCAAATGACGTTTTGGAAAATTTAGTTATGATTCATTATTCATCAGAGTTTTTACAAAAGAAGTCCCAAAATACATTTCAAAACATAAAGTTGAATGATAACAGGTTTGGACGTCCTCATGTCCAATGCCACTTTGTGCCATAGTTTGCTCAATTACTTGAGATAAACATGCTAAAAGGGTCAACATAACGGTTGAGTGAAATTCACAGGTTTGAAATGTAATAATCGAATACAAGTCATCATAAGTGGTAATAATTGCAACACATACAATTATCAGGAAAAATAGTATTATTGCTTTAAGCTCATGCAACCAAACATTCACATCCAAAGTCAATTTAACGACTTAAAGGAACAACTGTCCTTAAGGAAAGGTAACTTGCCAAAGTTATCCTTTGTTCTCAAATATAGTGTGTTTGGTTACCCCATGTACGGGTACACCAACGGGAGTCGTCACCCCCAATAGATCTATCCACAATATTCACGTTCACTCGTAAGTGACTAATGGTTCATGATTAAAAAATATTGGCAGTAAAAGCAAACTTAGACAATAATATATCAGGATAGCATATAGTTGGAAAACACCTGTATTCATGGTTTATAGCATGTATCTCCCTACAGGATTTAGAAAATATGTAAAGGTAGGACTATGAACTCACCTTATCAAGGTAGTTGATTGATTTAAAATTTAATTCAAATGAGAGTAAACAGCCTCGTCACGCAACCTGGGGGTAATATGTCAAGTCTTAGTTTGATTGTTGATATTACAAACTTTATTTCATAAAGTTTAATGGTTTTTGGTTTGATAACTTGTGAAAATATCGTATCACTATTCGGGCTATCATAATCCAAATATCATGTAGTAAACGTTTGAGGAGTTAGGACACTTTAAATCGTAAATCCAGCAACTCATCAAAACGTCTTCCCAAATGAAACCCCTCACAATTAACATCCCTAGTAGCCCGTGATACGTTATATGATTAAATGATAAGGTTTTAATCATATTTTAAAATTTTCTTCAAAAGCTAATGGATGGTAACTTATGTTTATAGTTTTTAAACACCATAATTGTTTAATAGTTTTTCGATCGACGAATGATAATGACAAATGTGTGTCCGGGCTTTTTAATAAAATCGAGTCTTATAATATTTAAATATATTTTTATAATTAATATAAAAATATTACATTTTATACCCTTGAGAATATGAAAATGACAATATATACCCTTGATATATATATATATATATATATATATATATATATATATATATATATATATATATATATATATATATAAAAAATTAACCCTTTAATTATATTTTTAAAACATTAAACCTTTAACTTTCAAGTATGACAAAACAACCCCTGAAGTTTAACTTTAGGATAATTACATTTTCAGCCCCTCTAGTTATATGTTTCAAGAATTTACAATATATACCCCTTTGCATGAAACCATTTGCGAATTAAGTCCAAAAACCATAATATTGATATTTTTGATTTAGAAATCAATTTTGCAGGTTATAGCTTATTACTATAAGCTAAAATAAGTAACTTTTATGAGCTTATAGCTTATGAAAAGAGCTTGTGAGCTTAAAAATCCAAAATGGGTTCGTTTGGTTTAAAATGATTAACCCGATGGGTTTAAGGCTTTAAGATTAGTTTTCAAGCTTATAGAAATGATAAATGAGCTTATTGAAATAGCTTATTATAACAGCTTATGGCTTATAGCTTGTTAGATACACGAAAAGAGCTTTTTAGGGTTTTTAGAGTGCGTTTGGTTTAGGAAAACCAAATGAGTAAGCTTTAGGGTTTAAGGGCTGATTTCATGAGATCATAAGGATGTATAGGAGCTGATGTATAATCTAAAACAATACAAGAGTTTATAGAACAAGGTGAAGACTTACAAAAGCTTGAATGGGTCAAAATTGATGAAATGGGTCGAACACTTTAAGTTATGAATCAAAGACTTCTTTCTTCTTAAATCTTGGCTTCTACTTAGCTTAAACCTTCTTTCTTCTCTTCTATGGCATGGCTAGAATATGATTTTAAGGTAGTATGAAGTTTTGATGGTGAATTGAAAGTGTATGTATGTATGCGTGTATATATAGTGTAAAGAAAAGAGTATTGCCCAAGTTTACTTGGAGTGGTGACCAAGTTAAGTGGATTGGTAGCCAAGGTGTTGTAGAGTAGTGACCAAGTAATAGCTAGGGTGCAAGGAGGTGATTCGTGGAGCTACTTGAGGTGCTTAAGCTGCTTGAGCTGCTTGAGCTGCTTGAGGTGCTTGATTTTTAGGTTAGAACTAGTTTTAGGTGTTTAGGGTTTTCGTCTAGGTTTAGGTTAGAATTAGGGTTTTGTTTAGGGTTTAGGTTTAAGATTATGGTTTTAAAATGATTTAGGGTTTAGTTTCTTGGTTTAGAAGTTGTGCTTTAAGTGTTGTAACTTGTGTTAAAGTGGTGGTAAGAAATAAACATGTGTTAGGAGGGAAAATGACCTAGTTTGAATTCTATGCATGTTTAACTTGTACATTGGGCTTTAGAAGGTTGTACTATGGTTTAAGAGGGAAAAGACATTCAAAAATAACTTGTACACTTGCTTTAGACATTTGTACACTTGTTTCAACATGTAATTAGGGTTTTTGAAATAAATGTGAACGTATCTTGTTTGTTTTGAAATAATGTTTTAAATGGTACGTTAAATTGATAATGTACTTGGTAAAATGATATTATAACATAGACTTGACATATTAGGATGTTTACATGATATAAACATAGTTATAGATGGCATTGGTTGTTGTGTGAGCTCGTTTACTTAGGTTATGCAAGTTACGTTGCATAATAGGTGAAGTAAAGTAAAAATATTATCGTGAAATTGGTTGTACTTAATTTAATAAGTAGATATTACATTAATGAAAAATGCATCTAATTTAATAGATGGATAATTACATAGATGAAAATTATGGGTTGTTATAGTCTCCCAACCTTAAAAGAAATCTCGTCCCGAGATTTAGTTGGATACCGGAGTGATGTTTGAAAATAGATGTGGATACTTGGCACGAATTTGATCTTCGCGTTCCCATGTAAATTCTGGTCTTCTTTTAGAGTTCCATCTTACTTTGACTATAGGAATACGACATTGTCTTAGTTGTTTGACTTCACGATCCATAATTTCCACTGGTTCTTCCACAAAATTGAGTTTGTCATCGAGCCGAAGCTCTTTCATTGGAATAACAAAAGATTCATCAGATAGGCATTTCTTTATATTAGAAACGTGGAAAGTACTGTGGACACTACTGAGTTCTTCAGGAAGCTCAAGTGTGTATGCCACTGGGCCGACCCTTTTAAGGATCTTAAATGGTCCAATGTACCAGGGGTTAAGCTTTCCTCGCTTTCCGAATCGAATGACACCTTTTCGAGGTGATACTTTTAACATAACACGATCTCCAACTTGAAATTCCAAAGGCTTTCGTCTTACATTGGCATAACTGCTTTGCCGATCTTTTACAGCTTGTAAGCGTTGTCGGATTTGTACTATCTTTTCGGTGGTTTCATGGATTATCTTTGGTCCCGTGAGTTAAACATCTCCAACTTCGGCCCAGCAGACAGGTGATCGGCACTTTCAACCATAAAGTGCCTCAAATGGTGCCGCCTTAATACTAGCATGGTAACTGTTTTTATAAGAAAATTCTACCAATGGTAAGTGTTTCTCCTATCCTTTTCTAAAATCTATAATACAGGCTCGAAGCATATCTTCGAGTGTTTGGATGGTTCTTTCACTTTGTCCATCAATCTCGGGATGATATGTCGTACTCATGTCTAATTGAGTACCCAAAGCATTCTACAATGACTGCCAGAATCTGGATGTGAAATGACTGTCACCATATGATGGATATTGGTACTCCATGTCATGAAACTATTTCCTTTATATACAATCTTGTAAGGGTTTCCATACTATTTGTTGCTTTGGTGGGGATGAAATGTGCTGATTTGGTAAAGGTCGTCAACAATGACCCAAATTATGTCATGTCCGCTTGACGTTTTGGGTAGTTTTATAACGAATTCCATCGTTATTCTTTCCCATTTCCATGTAGGAATCTCTGGTTGTATCAGTAAGCCGGATGGCTTCTGACATTCTGCTTTAACTCTAGAACATGTCAAAATCTTGTTGACATATTTAGCGATGATTGCCTTCATGTTAGGCCACTAATAGAGTTTCTTTAGATCCTGATACATCTTGTTAGAACCTGGGTGAATGGAATATTTTGATTTATGGGATTCATGCATGATCAAGTCCCTCAAATTACCAAAGAGTGGTAACCAACTTCGATTCTTGATACATCGGGTTCCATCAGGACGTACTTCAAATGCTTTGTCCATTCCTCGTAGGTTCTGAACTTCGATGTTTTCTTCTTTGATCGCCTCGGTTAAGGCTTCGAGGATTTGTGATGGTAATTTTGGGTGAAGGGTCATGGCTAATGCACTGACTCGGAGTTGTTTGATTCGTTCTTTACGGCTTAAGGCACTGCTACAACATTTTCCTTTCCAAGATGATAGCAAATCTCATAATCGTAATTTACGAGGAATTCTAACCAACGACGTTGTCTCATGTTAAACTCTTTCTGATCAAGGATATGTTGAAGACTTTTATGATCAGCGAACACAGTATACTTTGTGCCATACAGATAGTGTCTTTAAATTTTAAGAGCGAACACAACTGCTCCTAATTTGAGATCGTGTGTGGTATAGTTTTCTTCATTAGGCTTAAGTTGTCGAGATGCATATGCAATAACTTTTTCTCTTTGCATTAGCATTTCTCCCAGACCTTGATGAGATGCATCACAGTAAACAACAAAATCATCGTTCCCTTCTGGTAATGGTAAGATTAGAGCTTCACAAAGTTTCTGTTTTAGCAGTTGGAAAGCTGACTCTTGGTCTTCTCCCCAGATATACTTATTGTTTTTCTGGGCTAATTCAGTCAAAAACTTTGCAATTTTTGAGAAATCTTTGATGAATCTCCGATAGTAACTGGCAAGTCTTAAGAAATGGCGTACTTCTGTGGGTGTGGTAGGAGATGCCCAATTCTTAACTGCTTCAATCTTGGCGGGGTCAATGTGAATTCCTTGACTATCAATCACATACTCGAGAAATTGCACGATACTGATCCAGAAATCACATTTGGAGAACTTGGCATACAATTTCTTCTTTCTGAGTAATTCCAAGATTATCCTTAGGTGATCTGCGTGTTCTTCTTTGTTACGGGAGTAGATGAGAATATCATCAATGAATACTATTACAAATTCATCCAAGTATGGTTTACACACACGATTCATGAGATCCATGAATACAGCAGGTGCTTTAGTTAAACCAAAAGGCATCACTTGGAATTCGTAGTGTCACAATAATAGAATACGACTCAAAAGAGACGTTTTTGAAAGATAAGTTATCATTCATTATTTATCAGAGTTTTTACAAAGGAGGTCCCAAAATACATTTCAAAACATAAAGTTGAATGATAACAGGTTTGGACGTCCTCATGTCTAATTCTACTCCGTGTCATAGATTGCTCAATTACCTGAGATAAACATGCTAAAATGGTAAACACAACGGTTGAGTGAAATTCATAGTGTTTGAAATGTAATAGTCGAATACAAGTCAATGAAATAGTAATAATTGCAACGAATACAATTATCATGAAAAACAGTATTATTGCCCTAAGCTCATGCAACCAAACGTTAACATCCGAAGTCAATTTAACGACTTGAAGGAACAACTGTCCTTAAGGGAAGGTAACTTGCCAAAGTTATCCTTTGTTTTCAAATATAGTGCGTTTAGTTACCCCATGTACGGGTACACCAACGGGAGTCGTCACCCCCAATAGATCTATCCACAATATTCACGTTCACTCGCAAGTGACTAATGGTTCATGATTAAGAAATATTGGCAGTGAAAGCAAACTTAGGCAATAATATATCAGGATAGCATACAGTTGGAAAACACTTGTATTCATGGTTTATAGCATGTATCTCCCCACGGGATTTAGAAAACATGTAAAGGTGGGACTATGAACTCACCTTATCAAGGTAGTTGATTGATTTGAAATTTAATTCAAATGAGAGTAAACAGCCTCGTCACGCAACCTGGGGGTAATATGTCAAGTCTTAGTTTGATTGTTGATATTACAAACTTTATTTCATAAAGTTTAACGGTTTTTGGTTTGATAACTTGTGAAAATATCGTATCACTGTTCGGGCTATCATAATCCAGAGGTCATGTAGTAAACGTTTGAGGAGCTAGGACACTTTAAATCGTAAATCCAGCAACTCGTCAAAATGTTTACTCAAATGAAACCTCTCACATGAAACTCCCTAGTAACGTGATACGTTATAGATTAAATGATAAGGTTTTATCTTTTTAAGTTTCTTCAAAAGCTAGCGGATGATAAATTATGTTAAATATATAACATAATTGATTTTATAGTGTTTCGATCGACTAATGATAACGACAAATGTGTCGAGTTTTAATAAAATCGAGTCTTATAACATTTAAATATAATTTTATAAAAAATATTACATTTTATACCCTTTAGAATTTCAAAATGACAATATATACCCTTGATATATATATATATATTTACAAAATTAACCCTTTTAATTATATTTTTAAAATATTAAACCTTTAACTTTCAAGTATGACAAAACATCCCCTGAAGTTTAACATTAGGATAATTACATTTTCAGCCCCTCTAGTTATATGTTTTAAGAATTTATAATATATACCCCTTTGCATGAAACCATTTGCGAATTAAGTCCAAAAACCATAATATTGATATTTTTGATTTAGAAATCAATTTTGCAGGTTATAGCTTATTACTATAAGCTAAAATAAGTAACTTTTATGAGCTTATAGCTTATGAAAAGAGCTTGTGAGCTTAAAAATCCAAAATGGGTTCGTTTGGTTTAAAATGATTAACCCGATGGGTTTAAGGCTTTAAGATTAGTTTTCAAGCTTATAGAAATGATAAATGAGCTTATTGAAATAGCTTATTATAACAGCTTATGGCTTATAGCTTGTTAGATACACGAAAAGAGCTTTTTAGGGTTTTTAGAGTGCGTTTGGTTTAGGAAAACCAAATGAGTAAGCTTTAGGGTTTAAGGGCTGATTTCATGAGATCATAAGGATGTATAGGAGCTGATGTATAATCTAAAACAATACAAGAGTTTATAGAACAAGGTGAAGACTTACAAAAGCTTGAATGGGTCGAAATTGATGAAATGGGTCGAACACTTTAAGTTATGAATCAAAGACTTCTTTCTTCTTAAATCTTGGCTTCTACTTAGCTTAAACCTTCTTTCTTCTCTTCTATGGCATGGCTAGAATATGATTTTAAGGTAGTATGAAGTTTTGATAGTGAATTTAAAGTGTATGTATGTATGCGTGTATATATAGTGTAAAGAAAAGAGTATTGCCCAAGTTTACTTGGAGTGGTAACCAATTTAAGTAGAGTGGTGGCCAAGGTGTTGTAGAGTAGTGACCAAGTAATAGCTAGGGTGCAAGGAGGTGATTCATGGAGCTACTTGAGGTGCTTGAGGTGCTTGAGGTGCTTGATTTTTAGGTTAGAACTAGTTTTAGGTGTTTAGGGTTTAGGGTTAAGATTAGGGTTTTAGAATGATTTAGGGTTTAGTTTCTTGTTTTAGAAGTTGTGCTTTAAGTGTTGTAACTTGTGTTAAAGTGGTGGTAAGAAATAAACATGATTTAGGAGGGAAAATGACCTAGTTTGAATTCTATGGATGTTTAACTTGTACATTGGGCTTTAGAAGGTTGTACTAGGGTTTAGGAGGGAAAAGTCATTCAAAAATAACTTGTACACTTGCTTTAGACATTTGTACACTTGTTTCAACATGAAATTAGGGTTTTTGAAATAAATGTGAACGTATCTTGTTTGTTTTGAAATAATGTTGTAAATGGTATGTTAAATTGATAATGTACTTGGTAAAATGATATTATAACATAGACTTGACATATTAGGATGTTTACATGATATATGCAAGTTATGTTGCATAATAGGTGAAGTAAAGTAAAAATATTCCCGTGAAAATGGTTGTACTTAATTTAATAAGTAGATATTACATTGATGACAAATGCATCTAATTTAATAGATGGATAATTACATAGATGAAAATTGTGGGTTGTTATAGTCTCCCAACCTTAAAATAAATCTCGTCCCGAGATTTAGTTAGATTCTGGAGTGATGTTTGAAAATAGATGTTGATACTTGGCATGAATTTGATCTTCGCATTCCCACGTAAATTCTGGTCCTCTTTTAAAGTTCCATCTTACTTTGACTATAGGAATACGACTTTGTCTTACTTGTTTGACTTCATGATCCATAATTTCCATTGGTTCTTCCACAAAATTGAGTTTGTCATCGAGCCGAAGCTCTTTCATTGGAATAACGAGAGATTCATCAAAAAATTCTACCAGTGGTAAGTGTTTCTCTCATCCTTTTCTAAAATCTATAACACAGGCTCGAAGCATATCTTCGAGTGTTTGGATGGTTCTTTCACTTGTCCATCAGTCTCGGGATGATATGCCGTACTCATGTCTAATTGAGTACCCAAAGCATTCTGCAATGACTGCCAAAATCTAGATGTAAAATGACTGTCACGATCCATATGATGGATATTGGTACTCCATGCCGTGAAACTATTTCCTTTATATACAATCTTGTAAGGGTTTCCATACTATTTGTTGCTCTAGTGGGGATGAAATGTGTTGATTTGGTAAGGTGGTCTATAATGACCCAAATTATGTCATGTCCGCTTGACGTTTTGGGTAGTTTTATAACAAAGTCCATTGTTATTCTTTCCCATTTCCATGTAGGAATTTCTGGTTGTATCAGTAAGCCGGATGGCTTCTGACATTCTGCTTTAACTCTAGAAAATGTCAAACACTTGCCGACATATTCAGCGATGATTGCCTTCATGTTAGGCCACCAATAGAGTTTCTTTAGATCCTGATACATCTTGTTAGAACCTGGGTGAATGGAATATTTCAATTTATAGGAATCATGCATGATGAAGTCCCTCAAATTACCAAAGAGTGGTAACCAACTTAGATTCATGATACATCGAGTTCCATCAGTACGTACTTCAAATGCTTTTTCCATTCCTCGTAGGTTCTCAGCTTCGATGTTTTCTTCTTTGATCGCCTCAGTTTGGGCTTCGAGGATTTGTGATGGTAATTTTGGGCGAAGGGTTAATGTGTGCTAAAACACACATCATTTATACCTCGAAAAACACTAATAAACAGACTAAAAATACTAAAATATGATAAATATTATTGTAAATATGTTTGGTTTGTGTTTTTATGTCTTGCAGGTACAAGAGATTGAAAATAAAGCAAAAACGGTGACTTTCGGTTAAGATTTGAAGACGTTTATGTGTTTTTCGAGATCAAGACGAATTCGTTAATATTTCCCGAGCATGCCATTGGAAAGAGCACAAAAATACGGTTTCGACGATGCCTTCATCTCTTATTGGGCCGGCCCGACACCATTTACATGAGTCGGACCGACCTATATTTATTAAAGGCTCAAACTTAACATTGTTAGAGAATTTATCCCAGCCAATTGTCTACAACAGTCCAGTCCACGTCTTACTATAACCTGGCCCAGTATGATGGAGTGCAATCTGGCCCATCAATTGAATGAAAAAAGCCCATTATTCACTTGCTTAACAAAAACGCAAGTTATTAAAAGTGATGAGCAGCAGAGCACGAAGATCTATCTTTTTGATATCTTATCTTCATTCTTTTTTTTCTTTTATTCTTTTTTAGTAGAGTAGCGTAGATAGCAGCGGATCATATTTAGGATCTCATCTTTTATTATCTTCCAATTCCTTGCATATCTTATATTTATATTTTTTTGTTTCATTCGGAGGAAAAGTAGAGTAGTGTAGCACGTAGAATAGCAACAGATACCATATTTTATCTTTTTCGTTTCTTTTCTTTCTATTTCATTTTTTTTGTTTCATTCGAGCAATAGGATAGATTCGAGATATGATTTATGATTTGTAATGTTTCATTCAATTTGATGAAGTATGTTTATGGAACGAATTTATGTTAATGAGCCGAATGGTTTGATATATCGTAGTATGGTTTCGGATTTTGTTGGATTTGATTTGTTTCGAGTGTAAAAGGATAGAGTTGGTTCGATTTGTTAATCGACTTAGTAGCATTATTTACGTTTGGAGATTATGGCGTTATGGATTGTGATTTGGATTAGTTTGGTTTTATTTCGCACTTGGGAGTATGAGTTCATATCTATTGTCTCCAGGTCACGCCGAGCTAATTCCGGGTTTCATCTTTTTTCTTATCTCTTTTATTTCTTTATTTTATGCTTATCGCTATTTTTAGCTTAGTCATTATTATTGTTGCTTTAGTTGTTATCCGTAGCGTAGTTATGCTTATTATTGTTAGATTAGTTTCCATGTTTAACGAGTAGTTTTAGTATGCTTGTTAAGTGACCGTGAATAGTGAGTTAAGTTTGGATTAAAAAATAAATTGTTGATTAATAATTTTCGGATTATTTAGATTTCTTATTTGAATATTTCGAAGGGCAAAAGCCGGAGAAATAATCAAACATCAAATCTAGTAATTAATACTTTTATAAGATATCGTTTTCAAAATAGACCAACGTCGTGAGAAAATAATATTTTTATCGGTGTTAATTCATTATCATTTAAAATAATTTGTACCAAAATAAAGGCTTGTTTTCAATATAAACCAACGTTGTGAGAAAACGATTTTTAAACGGGTACCAATTCTTTATTATATATTTATTTCACATTTAGTGATCTTTTCTCCTCACATGACAAGCATATTCTTTTTAGTTATATCTTAGTATTATTTTAGCTTTTATATAATTAGTATAATTCAAAATCAATATCTAAAAGATAATCAA
>BQNB010144438.1:0-14142 GCA_026074375.1 Tanacetum coccineum
TGTTTTCAATAGCTTATTTACCCTAAATTGTCCAAACAGTTAATCATATATTGACTTAGTGAATTTTAAGCAATCTGCCTGCTTATAAGTGCTTCTTCCATCTTATTTTTCAGTTTTTAGAAAAAAGTGTCTCTTTTTAAAATTGCTTATTTTTATGTGTAGTTTAAGTTTGAAAAAGAAAATTTGAAAAAAAAATGTTTTTAAAAAAGAAGAGGCCATGAGGGTCGAACCCATGACCTCCCCCTTGTATAGCCAGCGTCCCACACAACACACACAATCACCACTCGCCCTAGGGTCTTTTTCAGTTAAGATTCCTCTTCTTTTATTTTTATAGTCTTTTAGTCCTTTTAAGCTTATAAGCTGTTTTAGCTTATTAGACAGCTTATTTCATAAGCTGTCTTCACCACTTTAATTTTCTTAAATTCAGCATAGTTTAAAGTTTTTCTGTTAATTTTTTAGATTTTTATAAAAATATTTAGTATTTTTTATAATTAATTTAGATTAAAACAGTAATTAAATCATAAAAAATTATTAAAAAGTCAAAAAAATATAAATCTTTTTTAGAAAATTTTCTTTTTTCAATTAGGACCTAGGAAAAATAAATTTACTTTCGTAGGGTTATTTTTGCAAAATTTAGTTTTTTAAAGAACGGGTTTCGACCCCGTTCTCGTTTTCTTCGCGTTTTTAGCCTTAAACACCTCCGTTTTTGATCTAGTTTTCTTTATTCTTACTTTTTAGTCATTTAAGATTTATTAAAAGTTAAAAAATCACTTTAGGATTAAAATTTTAATAATTAGGTTTTTAAGTCGCGTTTTTACGTCCCCGTTTTAGGTTTTAGCTTAAATTACTTTCGTTTTAGGGTTTCTTTTACTTGTTCTTGCATTTTATTTGTAGAAATAGATAACCAAATCAAATCTTTGATCATTCAAGCATAATTACCAAACCGACACTCGATTTTCAAATTCACGCCTCGTCGGGAAGAACGACCCGGGTCCGGTTTCGAACTTTGTGGGTAACGAAGCGAGAAACCGATACTTCCGGTAATACTATACTACTATCATTGATATTATCCTCTTTATTATATATTTATATATATTTGTTATATATTTATATGTATTAAAAGGACACAATCAAGAGCTTAATTATTTTATTTTAATATTTTCTTTCGATTTTATTGGTGTTTGGCCGAACCGCGTCAAAATCATGTTTTTATAACTTATAATGCGAATACTAAATAATTGGGCCAAGGACTAACCAATACAAGTTATTATAAACTTAACAAAAAAATACAACCCAAGCCCACCCCATATGGAGGGGGGCCGGATAATATACCAAACAAACACCCTTATTTATTTTTTTATTGATTTGTCGATACCAACTAGGAAACTACTTCCATATAAATAGATTTACTTCCCCTTATAACTCATAACCCACAACAGTCAAAAATTTCGTGTCCCTCTCCTCTCTGTTAGTTCGACGAGCACGAAAACCCCAACCCCACCACCATCAAATCACCACCAAATCATCTCCATTTGATCTTAAATCAATCATAAATCAAACCCTAATCATCTCCCATAACACTTATCACCATGCATCAAGATTTAGGAATTCTCAATTTTTATTAAACTTTGATTCTTTGGATTTTGATCAAATTGGGTATAATTGGTGTTGCAAGGGTTTAAGATTTAGTGTTTTTAACAAGATTGGAATAACAAAGAGTTGATTTTGGGTTCGTTTCGGGTCCCTTTGTGGTTCGGCCAAGTTCATAAACCCCCAAGGGTTTATAGTTTTGATTTATCTTCTATTGTGATTACATTGTAAGCTACTTTTCTTCCTTTTTATTTAATTTTCAAAATCTTATTAAAAAAACTATGTACGTGCATGTCTATTTTATGAAATTGGGAATCCATTGATTAGGACGCATGTGATGTTTGTGAGGTTGTTGGTGATTGTGGATGGTTAAATAGGTTTAGGGTAAAGTGTAGGTTAGTTTGAGACTGTGGGATGTGAAATTTGTGCAAAATAGTGATGGATTGAAAAAGTTTTATAAACCTTAATTAGGGCAGAAAGTTTGGACTAAAAATTAGTAGGTTTAGTGTGATGTAATCTGGGATATTAGTGATTAGAATTGTAGAGATCGTTCTGATTATCGTTTTGGTATAAATTAGAGCTTCTAACTCCTAAAAACGAAAAAGTTATGGCCGATTCTAGTTAGGAAATGGTTTCGGCAATTTTCATGAAAATGACGGTTTTCATATCTGAATTTGGGTCAACTTTCGGATGTCATAACGTGGTTGTTTCAATAGATTTTTTAGGTTTTTAGGACCCTAAAGTTATCTACTTCGAGTCTACTTTCCAACGAACTAGGCCTCGTCGATTTTCAAAATGTAAAAGTTAGTCAAAACCTTTGTACAAGATTAAGTGCTAAAACTGTGTTGGTTGTCCAAAATTTCGTTTGTAAAGATGTTGTGTGCAGGCGGGTCAAAACTTAATATTTTTGGACGAAATTTAATCTAGAGATTTTACATGATGTGTGTGACCTCATATATATTTTTTAGATTTTTATAAAATGTTTAAGGGTGCCTGCTATTGCCAAACTTTTGATAACTTTTGGCAGGCCTGTTTTAAACTAGTTATAGTGTGCTAGTATTTACGAAAGGTAAAACTTGCTTAGAATCTTTGGGGCAAACATAGTAGTAAGTCAATATACATAGGAACCTGGAGATGAAGTATAAGCAAGTGTTGAGGTTGTTTGGAAAGTCGTTAAGCGATAACTAGTTGCTAGTAAAAAGCAGCGCAATTTTCAGAAAATGGATAACCAATGGAAATAAAAAGCGAAGTGTGGTCTCATGGATTCCTAATGTACGAATTGACATGCATATAACGTAATTACAATGAGTTGCATATTTTACATAATTGAATATTAATAATATATTATTATTATTAATCGGTCGCGGTTAAAATTTGTCATCGCCGCTTTTCTTCGTTACTTTCATCTTGGTATCTCCATTTTGGTGAGTTTCTCACATCCCCTTTTTCATACATGGTTTGAATATTTTGGGGTGGAAAGCATGATGTGTCGTTTTTATACTCTTACTTGAAGTAATGAATCTTTTGAGCATATTTGAACTTTGAACTTGATTTGAACTTGTTGAACTTTAGAAGCGTGTTGAACTTGGAACCTTGAACTTAATATGTATGTTGTTGTATGCTTGGAACCCGCCACTACTTTTAACTCATTTTCCCCATCAACAGGATTGAGACGTTAGTACTTATGGATAGCGCTATTAGGAGATTAGCCCCTCCTCACTCCCCACACAAGGGTGCATAGTACTAAGTGTTTGTGCCACACTACACAACTAGAACTTGATTGGAGGTAACGGTTAGGCTGAATACGTTTAAGTAGTGCCTCGCATAATCACTATAGCATACATATACATTGGTTTGTTTTAGACTCTTAACTTATTTAGAAATTGATTTTGGTTTGGACAACTGTTTTTGATAACTTGACATTGAGTTGGCAAACTTTTATCGGACATCTACTCTTTTCTAAAACTACATTTTGTGTATATAATCTTGAGAGCTCACCAACTATTTCGATAGTTGACCGTTTTATCATGCTTTTCAGGTGACGTTCCCAAGGTGGAAACTTAGAGCCGTGTATTTCTGTTATTTTCAAGACGTCTACATAAAAAGAAACACTCCAAAAGAGTCCTTTTTAGGAGTTGTGGTGGAACACTCTTGTTGTTCATCCAACTCTAGGTTTTGTTCATCCAAATAGAAGCTAAGTAGGCTAAATTCAAGGGGATATCTGTTGTGACAGAGTGGATTGTTAAATCCAGGTTTTTAGTTGTTAAGAATTCTTGGAAAATCATACATTTTAGCTTGTGGAATTGGTATAATACTTGTTTTCCCTTCAATAATCATATGAATTCTGAATTTAACTTGTTGAATATGAGTGTTATTTTGATCAATATGGAGTAGTTCCTCTAAGTTTGCTTGGGATAAATGAGAGTCATAATATGAACATGTTGAATAAATTATAAATATGGATTTAATAATGTTAAACTTGATGTTTTAATGCTTGATCCTTGTTGATTATTTGATCTTGTTATCCCACTAGTTTAATCCATTACACAACAATAATCTTTACCAATATGCTAGAAAATAAGAAGAAAACTTAGAGAGAGAAAGTAGATAGAGAAAATAAGAAAGGAAGAATAGATTAGTGAATTGGTGGATTACAAGTGAATGAAAATGTAACCAACACCCTTCACCAAGTGTGGTGAAGGGATATTTATACCCATGCCTTGCTAGCTTGGCACTTGGGCTTTCTAAATGGGTCGGGCTTGGTTTAACTTGGGCTTTGAGCCCGAAACACAGACAATATTAGATTACAATCCAAGCCCGTTGAACCCGACTAGCCTATTACAATACAAGTCGTATTTTGACTTTCTAAGACCGATAACATTCTTGTTTGACTTAATATAATTAAGGCTAACATTAACTCATTTTGTATAGTTATTGCAAATAATTGTTGCTTAATCATTTGTATTTGAGAATTGCAGTAATTATGGAGTACTTGGTGAAGTTATGCTAAAAGGCACGTATTTTAGAGCATAAACGAAGAGTTCGAGAAAGTCTACTGATCTGACAGCAAATACGCCGTATTATTCTAGACCTATACGACATATCCAAAACTTTGACGAATCAAAAGACCATTGCCTGACTTTGAAGAATATGTCGTATTCATATCAATGATACGCCGTATGTAATACCTTGGTCAACGAAGAAAAATCAATTGGTTTTACCTAAATACGCCTTATCCATCAAGAAGATATGGCGTATCCGTGCCTACACTTCACAGATAACCATGAAGGATTGAAAACCTAATACGCCGTATCCAGGATCCTCTATACGCCGTATCCAAGGTTTATTATACACAAAGATTCTGGAAGATATCAAACGTGGTCCTTACTCCAAGAAATCCCTAATACGTCGTATCCCACATGGATGGATACGGCGTATCGACGCGATTCCAGACATTATAAATAGACGACCCTAAACTCAGTTTTAGGTATGCAATTGAATCTCTAATCCACCAAGTCGACCGAGAGACGATTAAAAGAGCATAGAAGGTCAGAAAAGAGCCTCAAGATCATAGGAAAACTCTTGTAATCTTCGCGCAACAGAATACATGTTCGATTGAGGTTCTTTATTTTAATCGTTCATATATCAAACAGTGTGTATGTTTACAATGACTATCGGCTGATACCTTTAGGTATCAGCCATGTTTATGAAGATCTAATGTTTGGTTTGTTTATCTCGATTGCTTAATTTATCGTTGATTGTTGTTTATATTTATCAATTTATATTCGTTTACGTGCTTAAGTATGCGACCTATCATTCAACTGGGTCCAATCCTACATATTTAATACGCTGCAACTTCGGTGTTGTTTGGGCGTAGGCTAAGAGTCCGGGATAGCTCTCCATATTGCAATTTATATACCTAAAATCATATGATTACAAATATTGACCTATCCTTGCCTTTAGTTTAGTGAGCTTAGTTGAGCCATAAGGTGACCTTGGTATCAACGAGTACGTTCTTATTCCATTGGTACGAGCCGGACTAGTGGTCTACTATTAAAAAAGAGACCATTTAAGCAGTAAATGGGTAAGTCCCCCCCCCCCCCCCCCCCTCCATGAGCTAGGTTTATAAGAACAAAAATTACTAATATCCAATATAGATTATAATCAACAAATGCATGCTTTAATGATGCGGATCTCTAATTGTACAAAAGAATTAGCGAGTCAAAATCGTAAGAAGAAGTGACCGCCTAAGTCCAAGTATGATATGCCCTTCGAGATAAGTCCAATCAATTCACTAAAAAAATCAAACAGTGCGTTTTTAATAGGATTATACATTGTTGATACGTTTTCCTGCATTAATTGTTTGACCGCTCCTCTATCGTTTGTTCATCCTACTATGTGTTTTAATGTACTTTACTTGTCATCAAAACATCTAGATTTAGATAACAAACCTCTTGCTAGTCTCATCAGGCGTAAAACCCCACTTTTTCATTAGTTTTTTAAGGTTTAACATAGATAACTAAAATACTGATAGAATTAGGAATTATTCTCACCCGCTCTTAGTGATCGAGCACCTTACTTCACCACGAAACACTCATACTAACCGGTACACTCCCTTTAAAGTTTTGTTTTTAGTAAAGAACGGTCAATTAAAAAAAATAGTAAAACTTAATAATAAAATACATACGCACAAGACCATCAAATGATTCTGTGTGAAATGGCAGAGTAAGAGCACCCTATTTTTTTTTATAGGCCGAAGCAGTTTATTGAAGCACGACACACTTTTGGAAATGTGCGACGCACTTTTGGAAATGTGCGGCGCACTTTTGGTACTTGGAGCCAAAGTCTCATAAATGCTTGGAGAAGTACACCGCACAATGTGGGAAAGTGCGGCGCACTTTGCTTTAACGAGGGTTGACACATCTTTGACTTTCGGGCAAAAGTGCAGCACACATAGTGGTAAAACCGCCACACTTTGCCTTGTACTTGGACTTATTTCTTTTTCTTCATTTAGCTTGACTTCCTTTTGACATAAACACTTATATCTTCAACAATTCATGATCAGACCATCTTCAAGTGAACATGCACATATTTTATGCCATTAAGTATCAAAAGTTCACGAGAAATGTTAATAATATATATAATAATGCCACTGAAAATATGTATAATTAAGGCGTTATCAAATCCCTCCACACTTAGCTATTGCTTGCCCTCAAGCAATCAAAGCGAGAAAACAAGTTTCATTTATCGTGGACCTGGAGATAAAATCAATCATATTATTTTCACAAGTGTTTATCCGGTTTACAACTTTTCAGGCATAGACATATAAGATAAGCACCTCACAGAAGAGATATATTTTTAAATTCACAGTAGCCACTCAAATAGGGTTTCTGTTAGTGAGATCACTCAATTTGCACATACATAATCTAGATAGCTACCATATGCTTGTACAAGACATATAAACATGACCGATGGGGCGTGAGCACCAGACAAAATCTCAAAGAGGCAAAATGTGGGAATATGATGTGGGTGAAACATGGGTAATAGAATGATTTCATATGCCGATCCAAAGCCTTATAATAACATAACATATCACTTTTGTGATTTTTTTAACACAAATCACGTTGACTAAGGCTGACATAGAGCTTAAGTATTGAGTAGATTATTCTTGGAAATTCTTAGCACTAAAAGCGAGTGCTGCAGACTAATGGGCTCATATGAGGATTAAATTACCTCTTATCATGCGAAATTGTCTATAAATTAACCTCACCGCGGTCTAGTAAATGATAATCAAGCACAAGTTTTAGAGCTACTAAATTACCGACACTCTTATAAAATGTGCAACAAGTATGCATCAAAGGCTAGAATTACCTCACAATTTTTTGTGGATTATTTTTTGCTAGTTAAAATGTCAATCTGAGTGGATTTGCCTTACTAAGAGAGATATATTTTTTATTTTTTTGAGAGAAAAACTATAATATTAATTTTTTTAATAATATTAGTTAAAACATGGCCAGATTACAGGGTAAACATCGAGGGAAATGATATTTTAATTTTTCCTATCTGACTCCTCTTTCACACTTAAGTTGAACGTTGCTCTCAATGTAAAAACTGATAAATATAAAAATAGGACAAATTAAAAGAAAACGAGACTTCTCAGGACATACGAGATAATAGCAGCGAGAGATATATCCATAAGCGAGCATCATTTTCCTACCTGCAAAAATAAACAAAACACATTTTTTTGGGGGTTTTTCGATTTTTTAGTTTTTTATATATGTATTTACATAGTTCTCCTCCATACTTAAGTTGAAAGGAGAGAGAGCACGGGTTGCCTCCCGAGAAGCGCTTAATTTACAGAGTCATTAGCTAGACTCCTTCTCCGATGTTTCATTCTGTGAGAAAGAAGGGTGTGAGTTCCTCCTTTTGGTCATTGTAACTATCTTCATGATATAGCTTGAGTCTGTGGCCATTAACAATAAAAGTTTTGCCATCTTTTCCATATAGTTCAACATATCCAGATGGATATTGATGTTTCACAATATACGGTCCAAGCCATCGAGATCTGAGTTTTGGCTGTTTGAATTTATATTTTGAATGAAATAACATCATTTTTTTCCTTTTTTAAAAGTTTTTCTATATTAATTTTTCGATCAGCTAACATTGGCTCTTTTCTTTCTAAAGACGAGATATTCATAGCCGGATGAGCGAGTTCTCAGTTACATGAAGTCGAAACATTATTTTCTCACCAGCTATGATGAGATCATGGTTACAATTTTAAGTGCCCAATACACACGCTGTTCAATTTCAAACGGCAAGTGGCAGTTTTTGCCGTATAGAAGTTTATACGGTGTGGTTTCGGTCGGTGTTTTGTAAACGGTTCTGAAAGCCCACAGAGCATCATTAAGTTTTCTTGACCAAACAACGGGATTGCCTTTCACTTGTTTTTCAAGGATTCTTTTGAGGGCTTTATTTGTATTTACAACTTGTTCGCTTGTTTGAGGGTTATACGATGTAGAAAATCAATTAGTTACACCGTATCTTTTCATTACTTTGTCCATTAGTTTGTTACAGAAATGAGTTCCTTTGTCGCTTATAAGAGCTTTTGGCATTCCAAAGCAACAAAATAGCTTTTAAGAAATGAGATAATGACTTTGGCGTTGTTTGTCGGTAGAGCTTGAGCTTTAGCCCACTTGGATACGTAATCCACAACGACTAAGATGTATTCAAACTTGTATGATTTTGGAAAAGGTCCCATAAAATCTATACACCAGATGTCAAAAACTTCGCAAACTTGGATACTATTTAATGGTATTTCATCTCTCTTAGAGATATTTCTAGTCTTTTGACATGCGTCGCATAGGCGAACTAGAGTATGAGCTTCTTTTATGATGGTAGGCCAGTAAAAGCCGACATCTAAAACTTTTTTAGCTGTTCTTGTGGGTCCATGCGTCGCATTGGGATGAAGAAGTATCATCTGATGACAATGATGTAACTAAAGTTAAAGCTATTATGACTCTTGCTGATGAAGAAAGAGTTTCTGTTGGCAAAGAAAGTGGCAGAAATGGTGAATGGATTAAGATCTCTATGAAAAAGGTACACACTCTTCTTGAAATGGAAGATAATGATGATAGAAAATCCTTTCTAGATTATCTGTGTATTGATCTAAACTATGTTGAAGAACAAATAAACAATCTCATGTCAAAATATAGAAATCTTGTTCAAGAACTAAATACATGCAAAGAACAGCTTTTGGTATTAAAGCAAGCAAAGCTTGATCTTCTTACCATGCAGCATGTAAACACTAAGATTCTCAAAGAGAATCATAACTTAAGAAATAAACTGAAAGAGCTAACTTCTATTATAGAAGCATGGCTAAACAGTTCTAATAAAGTTAATCAGTGTATCAGTGAACAAATTCCTACTCAAAAGAAGAAAATCTTAGGAATTGACAAACTCACTGAAGATGCCTCTAGCTCTGGGCCAAAAGACCCAGTGTTTGTAAAGTCTTCAGCAGATAACTCAGAGGTATCTATTACTGGTAGTAATAAACCCAAGTTATCTAAAGCTGAAGATTCTACTCTATCAAATCATGATACTGGTAAGGTACCCTCATACGAGTCACAAAGAAACACAACTAACCACTCAGTTGTTGTCTCTGACTCATCAGTAACTGATTATGATTCAGTTGATGAATCTTCAGTCTGCAACACCATCTTTCCTCCACTGGAGAAGCTGACTGGTGCTGAACCTATTTCTGGACCAAAGACTATCAAATCAGTTTTGAAGTCAAAATCCACATTCAAAGCTGAAACTTTAAAAGGTATCACAATAAATGAACCTTCCTCGGCTCCTGCTACAGGCAACAAAAGTTCTTAAATTTCCAAAACTAACTCAGCTCCAGCTGGTAAGTTAAAAAATGTGAAAATGGAAGATGATCCTCCTTTGGCTATTGTAATGAAAGAACTTAATGAACTAAAATTACAAATTAGCAAGAATAAATCATCTTACTTCAGAAACGAGAATCCTCAATAGGTTCCTCCCAATAAACTTCAAAACAAATACAAAACTTAATTCAAAATGAATTGTGAACTGTGTGGACAAAACAATCATCTCTCTGAGAATTGTTATGAAGTCTTGTTTTGTAAAAAGTACAAGAGAACAAATCACAGAACATGTGATCATGCTGAATTTATGTCTTCCATGAATATAAATCAATATCATACTGGTCAAGGTGAATCTTCCTTAAGATCCAGACCTGCAAGGCTAGCAATACCTTTTCCTTCCTGCATACATTGTGGATATAATGATCATAAATTTGATGATTGTATATACTATCCCATATGTGAAATATGTGGAAGCTATGATTATGATACTCATGGTCATAATAGGATTATGTCTCTAAGAAGATGAATCAAATCTAGAAACCCTTAACATGTCACAAAGAACTGTGAAACATGTGGTAGAAAATTTCATACCACATCTGATCATAATGACATTGAGTGGTTCAGGAAAAGAGAAGCTCGTCAAGCTAAGAAAGCTAAGTCTTTCAAAGCAAGTAAGACTGAATCATCAAGTGCTCTAAGATCAAAGACTCCCACTAAAAGGTGGGTTTCTAAACAAAACTAACCATCCTGATCATATTTTCTGCAGTGTAACATCATGGAGTCTTTATCACGTTTGAAAAACTATCATTCAAAACATATATTACATGCACAAATATGGGATGTACCAGGACCTGAAGGAATGTATGGAAATAACTCCACATACACCACTGAAGGTTATGGTTATGGTATAGTTTTCAAAAAAAGGAGGGAAAGTAAATGTTCCACAGCATGAACACTGAAATGCTTTTAACAACTGAGAATTCTTCATAAAACCTTATGAAAAAATCCACTGTTATTAAAGCAGAAATCTCACCTGACCAATATGGTCAAAATGATCAAATTGACAAATTGGATCAAAATGATCAAAAATGATCATCCTTTTTTAAAACCTGATGAACTCAATTAATTACGAACCCGTTTGAACAAAAAACAACACCCACTTGTAAAACCAATTTTCATTGATAACCTCACAAAACTGAATGATGTTTTCAGATCTCTGAACTCTTATCCTCTCCAAATGGAAGATACTTCAGCACATGATATAATTCTAATTCTTTTCAATAAAGAAAGAACCTGACATTGTAATCATAAGGCATAAATCATGATAAAATCCTGCTCTATTGCATATGACTTGAAGCACACAAGATCATCTGCCTTACCCACAAACATATACTATTAAGTTTAAACAAATAGATGTCAATAATACATTCCTCAATGGTAAACTAAAAGGAGTATATGTCAAACAACCTCCAGGTTTTGAGATGTAATGAATTCCTCAACCATGTCTGCAAAATTATACAAAGCATATTATGGACTTAAATAAATTTCAAAAGCATGGTATGTAACTCTCTCAACCTATCTCACTGAACACAATTTTGCAAGAGGTATGATAGAAAACACTCTGTTTATCTACAAAACTCAAACAAATGTGATTACTGGACCCAAAAAATAAAATTCATGTTGATGATATTATCCATGGTCCACCAGCATAAAGGTGTGCAACAGATTTGCTAAACTTGATGACACAAAGATACAAAATAAGCATGATAGATGTCCTCACCTATGTCCTCAAATTTTAGATTAAACAATCTAAAAGAGGCATTTCAATCAACATAGAAAGAGATGTCAATGATCTGCTGAGAATGTATGACAAAAATTGGTTCATCAGTGAATACTCCAATTATGCCCCCTAACATGTTAGGATCTGATCTCAACGGCAAAGCTGTAAATGAGTCTTAGTATAGAGGTATGATTGGACCACTAATGAACCTAACTGCAAGCAGACCTAACATTCAAATCTTAACTGATCTCTATGCAAGACATCAAGCAAATAAAGAATCCCACCTTAATTCTCAACTGATCTCTATGTTGAGAATTTTTAGGTACCTAAATGGTACTCCCAGACTTGGTCTTCAGTATCCAAAACGTTCAAGTCTTGACCTAAAAGAATAATGTGACTTTAACTGTGCTGAATGCAACATGGACAGTAAAAGCACTTCAGATGCTTGTCGGTTGCTTGAAGGAAAGCTTGTTTGCTAAAGTGCAAATAAGCAGCAATCTGTAGCTATGTTCTCAATTGAAGTTGAAGATATAGCTGCTGCTGGATGTTATGCCATCATACTATGGATAAAGAGTTAACTCACTGACTATGATGTCATATATGAAAAGTTACCCATAACAATCCAATTCTGCACTAAAAAAAACAAAGCTCATTGATGTTAGATCAAGAATCATACTCTCAAACGGGACATTGAATTCCATTTCATTCCCACTCAATATCAACTTGCTGATATCTTCACCAAGCCTCTAGATGATCCACCTTTCAAAAGATTGATTGTTGAACTAGGTATGCTGAACATGGATTCAAAACCTGAAGCTTCAATACTAACTGAAGAAAACTGAAGCTTCAGCGCTTTCATCCAAAAGTGAACAAACTTTCATATGTTAAATGTCAGTTTAGTTTTTGCATATAACCTCTAGCCTGCTTAAGTGAAGTAACTGAGCAACCACATATGTCTCATTCATAGATTTGCATGAGCATGTGTGGGTTTGTCGCCTTCGCTGGAGCACATATATTGGTCAAGTGAGCAATCACATATGTCATGCAAATCTATGAATGAGAAAACCCCAAATATAAAGTTTAACACACATGTTGAAAACAAACCTTAAACATTCCCCATAACTTCATAAACCCTTGATATATTTTCACCAACTTATAACTTCCAAATGGCAGTTATCAAATTGTCAATGATAAAAGTGAAAATTTCAATAATCATATAATCTACCACACTTATCACAACTCATTTTCTCACAAACACATATCAAACTCACCAAAAACATACACACTCATAATCCAAAACAAATCAAATCATCAAAACCCTAATCACATCAAATGGCAAACCAATAACAAAATCCTCCACAACAAGAACAACCCTTTGTCGCTGCTAAACAAGTAGGATTCAATCTTGAAGATATCATCCTCAACACAAATAATGAGGTTGCTCTTCTATACCCAGAACACAATAACAAGGATCACTTCAAATGTGTTTCTGATTTTATTTCTAAATGTTGCCTTAGAAAACCATTTACCAGATCTCCAAACATGTATAAGGAATACCTAGCTGAGTTTTGGTACTTAGCTAAAGCTATTGAAAACTCTAAGGTTTCCTTCTCAACCCCCACTGGTGGTATCTATGGCGAAGTAGGGGTAAACACCTTTAGGACTGCCATTGGTGCACATTACCTCCCTCACTTTAGCGAGTACGTTGCACCACCATCTATTGACATAGTGAGGCCATGGTTTGAAACAATTAGGTATGGGGAAGTTGTTCCTACCAAAGGGACTCTTAAAAAGAGTCTTCTTCCTCCTAGGTGGAGGTTACTAATGGCACAGATCATCTAGTGTTTAGGAGGTAAAACTGAAGGTTTTGATCAGATCACCAACAAAGATGCCATTATACCGTATAGTTTAGCAAATGGGATCAACATTGACTATGTCAGTATCTTTTGGGAAGACATCATCATCAAACTAAACAAGAAACATAAGGAAAAGATTTTATCATACACTAGATTTCTATCCCTATTGATGATGCACAAAATAAAGGAAGGCTATGGAGATGGAGAACTCACACTCTACTCCACTCAAGTCTTCAATGTCAACAGTTGGGCACTGAAACCTAACCAACTTAAAGAACCTCCCTTCATAGACCACATGTTGGATATCTGCGCTACTGATACGCCAGTGGTCTTTAAAGCTCCTAAAACCTCTTCCAAAGCTGAGAGTGTTTCCCAAGGCACAAAGCCTGGAGCTAAACCTGGACACAAGAAGCTTTCAACTTCTTTAAAACAACCCTCCGTGTTTAGTAAAGAGGCAACAAAAGGTGGGTCCTCTAAAGCACCCACCAGTTCCAAAACTGGCCATTCTAAGAAAAGAAAAGAGTCCAGT
>BQNB010144439.1:0-16855 GCA_026074375.1 Tanacetum coccineum
AAACAATCTTAAAGACTTAAAAACTCTGAAAAACAGATTGAAAACAACTTAAAAATGCTTGTATAAGTTGGCAAGGTGACCCAATGGTTTTTAAACCTGTTTTGACCCACTTTACCCCCTTAACCCAAACACCCCTTAAGTTTTCTAAAACCTATTTTAAAACTGATTAATATTGATTTAAGCAAGAACTTTTGAACACAGATGGCACACAAACAATCTTAAACAACTTTAAGCAAAAATAAATCAAAAATAAGCAGTCAAATAAGCAAATAAGCAACTAGCAGTTAAAAGGCAAATTAAGCAGTTTTGAAGTAAAACTTGAACAAATTACATATAAGCATCAAATAAAGACAAGTAAGCATAAAGGAACATAAATAAGCAATAAAAAGCAGGAAATAAGCAGTAAATAAGCAAATGCACAGTAATAAGCAAAAATTTGAAAAATGAGAAAATGGACACTTACAAAGGTCCACAGCTTTTGGCAAGACAATAAGCCCTCAAACAGCTTATAAACCTTTCCTATAGCTTCCCAAGAAGCACTAACCCAAGGCCATCCACTATGTACCTTGCTCCTTGCTCTTTGACAGATTCTTGTTTTTGTGATTTTTTTTTGGATTTTAGACAGAAAAGTAAAACAAGCTTTCAAATAAGTTTTGAATGACTCAAAAGCTTATACAAAGGCTTATAAACAGTATTTAAAAGACAATTTAAGGTAAATGACAATAATTAAAGGAAACTTGTAAATTTCATTAACTAAAAAAAATTACAATGCAAGTATTTAAATGACAAGTAATTTAAAGGACAAGTAAATGAAAAAGCAGTATTTAAAAGTGGACAAACTTTGTTAATACAAATAATGGACTTAACAAAATTCGACAAAGGAAAAATGAGCTACAATGGCCCTACTTATACTAAGAGTCTTCATGTCTTGGCTCTTCTTGATGTGTTTCTTCACTGAGTAGAAAGATGTGTGTTTTCTTTGTGAGAGAGGTCCCAAACTCAATCTAAGCCCTTCATTTATCTTGGTCTCCAAGTCGTATGATCAAAACCCTTCATTTTTCTTGTCCAATGGTGTTGTTTAGGATTGCCAAGGTGGCAATTGGACTGTTATGGGGTGGGGTTTAAGGGAAAGAGATGTTTTTGTTTGGGGGAGCAAGAATCGAGGTAAAATTGACAGGGGAGGGTGAATAGTGTCTATGGGGTTTGGCGGGAAAATTTGGTTTGGGTGAGCAGGGTAAAGGTTTGGGGGTTTGGCAATTTAGGTCCCTGAAGTTGTATAGTGGTTTTGCAAGAATCGTCCTTTGGTGATGTAAGAGTTATGGGATTTGGCAAGAAAGGTCCCTCAGTGTGTATTGTTTGATTACATGGTTAGTCCTTTGGGACTAACGACAGTTAGTATGAAAGGGTTACAAAGGCTAACGCCAGTTAAGTATGGATTTGGGCCTCATATATGTTTTGGCAGTTTGGGCCTTTTAAGTATTAAAAGGGACTTTGGGCTTTTTAAGCCTAAAAGGCTTATAAGGTCTTCATATAATGTTTAAATGGGCTGACCCGGACCATTAGATGGGTACGGGTGGGCCCATTTAACATTTCTTCAGTTTCGGCTTTGACTTTGACCTTTGACTTTTGACTTCTCGGGTTTGACTTTGACTTTTTGACGCTCTTCCATTCCGTGCTCGGTTTTGTCCGTTTTGGCTTGATTTTTTGTCCTTTTGTCGGATATCCGTTTCCTGCACAATATAAATGAAAACATACAAATACAATGTATTGTTGGTACGTTTTTGGTCATTTAAGTCTGGTTATTGTGAAAAATGGTATGTGTATTTAAGCACATACCAAAATCCCCCATACTAAACTATTGCGTGTCCTCACGCAATGCTATAAGTAAGCACTTAGAAAACTAAGACTCCTAATCCCCCTCGACTAATAACCTTGAAAAGTAGCTAAGTGTTCGTCAAGGGGAATTAAAGAATCAAGAGTTTAGAAAAGCCCCGTTTTTACCATTTTTAAATATTCATACTTATTCCACACATATTTTTGTATTTTTCTTTTCTCATTTTTTTTGTACTTTTCATATTAAGCAACTAACTAGAACGTTTGACTTTCGTTATTTTTATAACTTTTAGGGATCATAGAACAAGATGCATTTCAATCCTAAAATGCCCTAAAAATTCATCGTCCCTGACTTTTCATTTATTCCAAACCAAGCTTAAAACGAAATCATCGTTAAATATAAGTTAAGATGCTAACACTACTTATATTTGTAACTTGTGATCTTTTCGCTCCCGACAATTATTATATATTAGATGAATGTGCCATTTCGAATTTCAACCATGGATCAACGTTTTGCAAAATTCTATGCTTCACGTTCCACCCGAGAATAATGAGTTTGAAGGCGAGATCATCCCATGTAGCGACTTTCGTCTCGGCACATCCCAACCTTGCGGCTAAGTGACCAGGCTTTTGACACCCCACAGAGACTAGTATCGGGACTCACAGACCTTCGGTTTCAAAAACTCTTAGGCTTCCTGTTTATACATAGCTTATTTAGAAAAACTTAAAATAAAATAGTCTTAGTTCAAAATCATATTTAAATTTAAGAAAAAGAGATTTTCCCTATATTTATTAACTCACATTTACTACACTTAATATAATTATTCATTCTTAAGGAAATCCTCGACCTTTTAGAAGGCTGCAACATCGGTTGTGAGCCGGCAAGATGCAACAAACTTTTATCAGTCTCAGATTATTATTCTTACTATGGGCTTTCTTTAGAAGGCTGTAACATTGGTTGTGAGCCGGCAAGATGTAGCAAACTTTTATTAGCCCACAGTTTATAATTATTACTCATCATTTTTTTTTCATTTTTTCCATTTTAAAAAAAAAGTATAATTACCATGATATAGAGAAAATTTCGTTTTAGAAAATTTAAGTATAAATTTGAACTAAAATTATTGATATCGACTATACTTCAAAAATTGTTGATTTAAGTTTAATTTTCAAAAATAGCACGTATTATTAGTCCGGTTAGAAGCTTATGGGAGAAAAAGCCACAAATTACATACATGAGCTCTTAAGATTTCCAAATAATCCTTGTTTAGCATCCAACTCATACTTAACTCTATCATTTTTCATTCTTCGCGAAGATCCGCGAACGCTTAGTCTAAAAGTTAAGGAACAAGCTAGAGCTCAACACGCTCGATCGAGTCAAAATTTACTCTTATTCTACCCAGCAGGAAAGTCAAAATTGTGACAAAACACTTATTTTATTTTTCAAAATTTTTAAATTTTTTCATTTTTTTGAAATTTTGGTGGTAAAAACGGGATTACGCTAAAACAGCGACTGCAGGCACAATCAAATTGATAGATCCCCCCATTCTAGAATTAAACATTGTCCTCAATGTTTTAAGAAGGGTCTCTACGTAAATCCTAAGCCGTTTATTATGTGTGCTTAAAGATAAACGTTAGTCGATAAGATTTGGATATCGGATTCCCAAAATAAAGCTGAGGATGTGAAGCTCTTGTGAACGAAGGACAAAACCGCGAGCACGAGAGGCTTCAAAAATCCAAGAAATCCTGGACATTACAACACAAAACACAAAACACAGAAAAGGAAAGAGGCGAGCCTCTCACAACAAAAAACACTTATTCATTACTATTAAGCTAGCATACTACTACTACGATTATACTAAGATAAGCATGGGTTGCTACCCACAAAGCGCTTTTTTTAGGTCACTCAGCTTGACCCGATCCCCCCATACTTGAGTTGGTCAAGGGGGATAGAAGTGGAGACACGGGACAACCAAGGCACGGATGTCCTCTCCATAAGAGCAATGAAGACTCTCCATCGGGCTTTGATACGTCTCAAGTATATACGTAATAATATCCAAAGTATAGAAAAATTCCAGAACTACCCTTGAGAACAAAGGTAGTAGGAAAAATCTTACAAAAATACTACACGTTTAACCGGTAAGTGATTACCGGGTCGTTTTCCCAAAGACTTATGCAATTGAGACCTCGTTTGTTATTTGGACAATGACTTGAATTGGTTCAAACTTTTTGGATTAATTTTCTAAATCTACAATTAAAAACAATTAAAGCAAGCAAGAAAAATTAACGACTAAGCAATTTAAAACAAATAACGGTAATTAAAGAAAACGACAAATAAGCAATTGAACTAAAACCATAAATGATTTTCTAAACTTTTTCTAATCCTAAATGACTATTTAAAAGTAAAAATCTAAGGAAATTCTAAACCGAGAGTGATTTAAGCTAAAAATCGAAGAAAACGAGAACGGGGATTGAATCCCGTTATTTAAAATTTGAACTTTCAAAATATTAACCCTACGGAAGTAAATTTCAACCCAAGCCTAGAATATGATAAAATAAAAATTAAAAAAAAAGAAAATTATTTTTTTTTGATTATTTTTCTATTTTTATGATTTTTAAAGTTTTTAATGAAAATAAATGATTAAAATTACAAAACAAAACTGAAAAAATTATAGAAAAATAACTAAAAATGTAAAAAGTAGTGGAGGATTTTATAAAAATAATAACTAAAAATAAGCCAAAACAATAAGCTCTAATAAGCTGTTGAAAAGCTATGGCTTTTATAAAAATGAGAAAAGAAAAACGTGGTTAAGAAATTAATAAAACAAGATGTGTTTGAAAAAGAACCAAGGGCGCGTTGGACAGTGTGTGTGTAATGTGAGACGTGTGTGTGTGTAAAGCAAGAGGACACAGGTTCGAATCCTGCCTCTTGCTTTTTGCTATTTTTTTTTATTTTGAAAACTTTCAAAAACAAAGTTATAGAAAAGCTAAAAACAAGCAAAATTTGTAAAAACAACTTTTCCTAAAAGCTAATCAATAAGCCAGTAAATGAGCTTAAAACAGACAAAAAGTACTTAACTACTTTTTTTTACTTTTTTACAAAACTTAATAAGCTAAAACAAGGACTGATAGCTATTACTAGACTAAAACTGACCTAATAAGCTAAAGTTAACTAGAAATAAGCAAGCCATAAGTTGGAAAACCTAATAAGCACTATTGATAAAATTGAAAACTAAACAGCCTCAAAGGGCATCTTTGAGCTTAATTAAAAGCTTACAAATGGAACCTTATGAAGATAAGCCCTATACCTACTTAAAGCCTACCCTATAAGCTACTTTAAACTATAATCAAAAGATAATTTGAAAATCAATTAAGCACTGAAAAAGCTACTTGAAAAGACAAAATACTGATTTTTAAGATAAAAAAAATAAGCTAACAAACTTATTTTATAAAAACTAAACTTAAACAGATGAGCATTTTCCTACAAACTATTTGTGCACAAAAATTCAACTCCTAACAATTACCTTATCTTGCTGAAAATTAAGATTGAAGAGGCTTGCTTGCAGTTTATAACTGTTGATGCATTTGACACCCAAATCTTAAAACCACTAATGCAGTCCTATAGAACTTAGTTTCTACACTCTTAAAACTCCAGCTCAAAGGAAAAGTGAGCACTAAAAATTCCTAAAACAGTTTTAAGCTTAAAATGCATACTAAAAGAAACTAGGACTAACGGATTCAAACTATTAATTAGCAATCTTAAAGACAACTTGATATAAGCCAACAAAACACCTTAAATCTAATCTTATAAACCTAGAAGTAAGATTCAAACTCAATTTAAAGGACCAAAAGGCCAATAGCAGTACTAACTCTCAGTTAGTACTGCTATGCCAAACACCCCTTTAAAATTAAAAAAAATCCATAACCAGCTTATAAAATTAAGATTTAAAGCACAAGTATCAACTACCAGATAGTAGACAGCTTATAACCAACATAATGAACAATTATTTATAAGCAAATAAGCAGAGACAATAAGCAAACTAAGCTATGCTAATATTTTTGGTTTTTTTTTAACTGTTTTTAAACTAATATAAGCAGATTAAGATTTAAGCTACTTATCTAAACTAAATAAGCATCAAACAAAGATAATAAGCCAGCTTAAGCTAAATTTAACATCAATAGGCTACTAACAAACAGATTAAGCAATTATGCATATTTTAACTAAAATTATGAAGAGACAGATAAGTAAAAATAAAGGAAAAGGAGATGGTACCTCACACCTCAGCTAAACAGGGGTGAGTGCTCTTAATAGAGCTTATACAAACAGCTTAAGCTTATACCTAAATACCTATTCTAAACCTAACTCCTGACCTTCAGGAACTATCACCACTTGAATTCTATAAGCAGCTATCTAATTCTATTAGAATTCAAGTAATTAAGAGCTTTTAGTAGCTTAAGGACAATAGAGCTTATGAAACAATATGAGCTTCTTTAGATATTTTTAGCATAAAAAGTAAACGATTAAAAGACGATTGCATAATAGGAACAATTAACTTTCTTTACTAGGAAAATGAGTTACAAATTGAAAGTGAAATGTTACATGAAATGAAATACGCATAGCTAAGTGACTTAAGCTAAAATTATATAAAAAACTACTAAAGCTAAAAAAACAAATCCCCTGCTGTGGATGAGATAGGTCTTGTATTTATAGGCTGAGAGATGCTTCTAGGTCTTGGGATACACGTCCTCCCTCTGCTTTGAATCTTACCCTTTATTTCTTGCCAATAATTGGATCCTTCATTTTGGCCGTTAGATAATTTTCCATCACACGGATTGCCAAGCTGGCAATCCAATAAGTTGGAAGCTCTTATGTTTCTTTTAGCCTTGATTTAGTGCAAAATTCTCATTTGGAGCGTGTTTCCTTGAGCCCACGTGTCATTCCCTTTGTCATAGCTAACCAATCATGAGCTTTGTGACGTAAATGCTTTGCCAGGGTGTAGCCATAGTATAGAATTCTTCTGTGGCCACGTTGGATTGAGTTAATTTCCTTTTTATTTAGGTTAATTTCGAGTTGGGTAAATTGGGGAAGAAACGTGAATAGTAATTCACAATTCCCGCGCCTTTTTTTATACGTTTTGTTTATTTGACCCGGGTTTAAACGTGAGTTGACTTGGGCTTTTATAAAACAGTTTGGGCCATTTGTTTTGAACTTGGGCTCGGGAAAATGTTAAAGGGCTTGGTGAATTTATAAGGGATTTGGTTATAAAGAGATAACGACCGTTAGTCTTTATAATAAAAAGACTAACGGTGTTAGGGTTTTAAGGACTTATTGTGAATTTGGTTTTAACATTAAGGCTTATTTAGGTATTTTTGAGGGTTTTGTCTTTTTGTGGTTTGACCAAGGGTTGACCAAGGTTGACTTTGTTGACCTTTGCTAGAAAACTTCCATCTCTTGTGTACTCTTTCCATTCCCGTGTTCGTGTTTGTCCGGTTTTGACCGTTTTCTTGTGATTTTTGCATTATCCGTACCTACACATTCACAAACAACAAAATACACAAATACAAGCATATTTTTGCACATTTTGATCATTTAAGGGCCATTTTTGGTATAAAAAGGATATGTGATTTCTCACATATCAAAATTCCCCAAACTAAGTGATTGCCGTGTCCTCACGCAATGTTATATGCCCTAAAACCAAATACCTCAAAACTTCCCCAAACTAAATCTTTGAAAAGTAGCAAAGACTTTTGTTGGGAGAGTTAAGAAATCACAAGCTTTAAAACACCCTATTTTCCCATTTTTCAAAACTTTTTCCATTTTTATGATTTTTCTAATTTACAACTAACTTATTCATGTATGACATAATGTATTGTTTTCATTATTCATTAATAACTTTTAGGATCATGGAACAAAAAGCACAAAAAGTGTCCAAATGGATAAATTCATCGTCCTCGACTTTCACCTCTCCAAGCCAAGCTTAAAAACAAGATCATTGCAAAATACAAGTTATGATGCTAACACTACTCATAAAAGCTAATGAGATGTTACTTACTTTTCCTCCCTTATTCCTAATTTTGTATCTCAAGATTTTTATTTAAGTTCATTTACAGAAGGTCTTATTTAAGACTTTATTTCGATACTTATTGATTCCAAAAATAAAGCGTAACGGTTAAAAACGCAATAATTAGCTCCTAGCCCTTTTCAAAAGATCAAATGTCATCAAGATTAAAGTCCACATCGAGGCGACCAAAATTTGGCTTTTATTAGGTTACTTAAGCAAGGCACCATTCATGTCATATAACCTAAGGCTCTTTAAGACATAAATTGACCAATCTTATTTGCATCATATACTCTAAGGCTCTTTAAGGTACAAACAAGACAAAAATTAAGCAACAATATCCATTCCATATACCCTAAGGCTCTTTAAGGAATGAATAAGGCTATAATTTCACTTATTAGATTCTACTTACCCCATATACCCTAAGGCTCTTTAAGGGATAAGAAAAATATTTATTAATGTGATACATATAGTATGCCAAATTAAGTATTCCTAATGTATACTCATCTTAATCACAAAGGAACTAAAGAAAACTTCTATTAACTAATTATTAACCAAAAAACCGCACAAATCTATTTATTAAACAATTATATATAAATGTGAAACAAGCTAATGAGATAAAAAGCCACAATTATCACTTATAAGCCTTGAAGAAATCCAACTATTCTATGTTTAGCATCACAACTTATACTCTACTCTATCATCTCTTGTTCTTCACCATTTAAAATTTCTAATAAAGAAATTCATGAATACTTAGCCTAGCGAATTAAGATTGACACTTTAACAAGTCACATAGACTGGCAACAATCTTAATTCTAATAAATCGATCTTCGCATATTTAAAATCAATTATGGAAACTTGCAAAGTCTTGACTTTTTTTAAGCTAGACTTGCGTTTTATAGCTCCTTGTATAAAAGATTAGCAAAAATCCATCTATTTACAGTTAAGGAGAAAGCTAAGATATAAAATCGGTCGGGTCAAAATTTACTTTTCGTTCTTACTAACGGAAAGCCTACATTCGTGTCAACTATTTTTTTTATATATGAACATTTAACTAGATATTAAGACTTAAAAATTTAAAATTTTTGTGGGAAAACGGGGTCCGTGAGAACAACGGCAAAAGTAAGAAAGATAATATCTAAGATATACTACCCCATACTAAAATTAAACATTGTCCTTAATGTTTCCTAGCCTAAGACTTAAAAACCCCCATACTAGAACTCAAAAAGTCGAATGCATAACCCGAGCATGAAGAAAGTATCACAAAAATCTTAAGCCGTTTATCAAGTATGCTACAAGATAAATGTTAGTCGATAATAATCTTAGGATATCGGATTTCCCCAAACTAATTGCAAGCAAAGGCTAGGAAGCTCGAGTGGACCGGGACAAAACACCGAACACGAGAGTCTTCAGAAATTTTTGGGTTAATCCTACAAACAATCACAAGCACAAACAACAAGAATCGGAAGAGTACAAGCCTCCTCACATCACAATATAAATTAAGAAAGAGAAAAAATGGATAAGCATGGGGTGCCTCCACGAAGCGCCTTTTTTTTGATTAGCGAGGTCACATAGACTTGACTCGATCCCCCCCCCGATTTTATTCGTCCTTAGAGAAATGTTTGGAGATCCTAGGACTACCTTGGGGTGGTATGTTCTCCTCTCCGAAGTAATGCTTCACACGATGACCATTCACCTTAAAGTTTGGACCATCGGGTTGAGATAACTCGATGGTTCCGTATGGAAAAACTTTGGTGATGGTGAAAGGTCCTGACCAACGAGTTTTAAGCTTTCCTGAGAATATCTTTAGACGAGAGTTGAAGAGTAAAACTCGATCACCAACATTGAAAATGCGGTTTTTGATCTTAGAGTCGTGAAGCTTCTTCGTCCTCTCTTTATATATCAAAGAATTCTTGTAAGCTTGATCACGAAGCTCATTAAGTTCATTAAGTTGAAGCTTCCGGTGATCACCCGCGGTTTTAAGATCGAAATTAGCATGTTTTAAAGCCCAATATGCTTTATGCTCTAACTCGATAGGTAAATGGCAAGACTTCCCGTACACTAGTTTGTAAGGCGTACAACCAATCGGTGTCTTAAAAGCGGTACGAAATGCCCATAAAGCGTCATCTAGTTTGTCGGACCACGAGGCACGGTTTTCTCCAACCGTCCTTTCTAGAATACGTTTCAAACCGCGATTGGACACCTCCACTTGACCGCTCGTTTGAGGGTGATAAGCGGTAGCAAGACGATGAGTGACCCCATACTTAGACATTACTTTAGCAAATTGATCATTACAAAAATGGGTCCCACGATCGCTTATAATAGCTCTAGGTGTTCCGAATCGGGCGAAAAGAGATTTTAAAAACTTAACCACTACTCGAGCATCATTTGTGGGGAGCGCCTTTGCTTCAACCCTCGAAAGATAATCAGCGGCTACGAGGATGTATTTATTCCCATGTGAAGACGGAAATGGTCCCATAAAATCAATACCCCATACATCGAAGATTTCACAAACTTGAATAGCGTTTTGAGGCATCTCATCTCGTTGTGAAATTTTGCCTTGTCTTTGACACGTATCACAAGATTTGATCATAGTATGGGCATCTTGATATATGGTCGGCCAAAAGAAACCGGCATCAAATACTTTTCGAGCGGTGAGATTGGCACTATGATGGCCCCCGGTGGGTCCTTCATGACAAGCTTTGAGGATATCATTAGCTTTCTTGCCCTTGCACACTCCCTTCGAATGATTTGATCTGCATAAATACGAAAAAGATAGGGATCGTCCCAGAAATAATGTTTAACGTCCTTGAAAAACTTCTTCTTTTGTTGAGTTGTCATTCCTTTGATGATAAAATTCCCCGCATGGAAATTTGCATAGTCCGCAAACCATGGGGTACTTTCACTAGAAATTTTACCAAGAGTCTCTAAAGGAAAATTTTCATTTATGTCTTTATTTTCTAACACATCCTTATGAGGATTCTCAAGTCTAGATAAATGATCGGGACGCGGGGGAATGGTTCGCACTCAATTTTATCACGAATGGTGATATCAAATTCTTGTAGGAGGAGAACCCACCGGAGCAACCTCAACTTGGCATCTTGTTTATTCGTAAGGTATTTTAAAGCCGAGAGATCTGTATACACTATGCTTTTAGATAAGACAAGATATGGCCGAAACTTTTCAAAAGCATACACAACGGCAAGCATTTCTTTCTCCGTCGTAGTGTAATGAATTTGAGCTTCGGTCATTGTCTTACTAGCATAATGTATAGGCTGAAAATGCTTCATCTTTCGTTGTCCTAAAACCACACCAATCGCGAAGTCGCTAGCATCACACATAAGTTCGAAAGGTAGGTTCCAATCTAGGATAACTAAGATCGGAGCTTCGGTAAGCTTATTTTTAAGAGTCTCAAAAGCATCAATACAATCCTTAGAAAACACAAACGGTGTTTCCTTCTCAAGAAGGTGAGTCATCGGTCTAGCTATTTTGGAAAAATCTTGGATAAAGCGTCGGTAAAAACCCGCATGAGCTAGGAAACTCCTAACACCTTTTACGGTAGTCGGGTGAGGGAGCTTAACGATAACATCGACTTTAGCACGATCGACCTCAATTCCCAACTTCGAAATTTTATGACCTAACACAATTCCTTCTCTACACATAAAGTGGCACTTCTCCCAATTAAGAACTAAATTCGTGTCTTCACACCTTTTTAGCATATTTGCTAAATTGGAGAGGCACGAATCAAAACTATCCCTAAAAACTGAGAAATCATCCATAAACACTTCCATAGTCTTTTCGATCATATCATGAAATATGGCCATCATACACCGTTAAAAAGTACCGAGAGCATTACACAAGCCAAAAGGCATGCGACGGTACGCGAAAGTTCCATACGGGCATGTAAAAGTAGTTTTCTCCTGGTCTTGGGGATCTATTGGCATTTGAAAATACCCTGAAAATCCATCTAGAAAACAATAAAACTCATTTCCGGCTAATCTTTCAAACATTTGATCCATAAATGGCAATGGAAAATGATCTTTTCGAGTCGCTTCATTTAATTTCCTATAGTCGATACAAACTCTCCACCCGGTAACTAAACGTGTTGGAATTAATTCATTCTCTTTATTAGCAACAACGGTTATTCCACCTTTCTTTGGAACACAATACACTGGACTAACCCATGGGTTGTCGGAGATCGGGTAAATCATTCCGGCATCAAGGAGTTTAAGGACCTCCTTTTTTATTACCTCATGAATTTTGGGTCAACCCATCTTTGACTTTGAACCGTGGGTTTGTAATCATCTTCCATCAAGATTTTGTGTGTACAAAAACGAGGGTCGATACCCTTGATGTCGGTGATTTTCCATGCAATGGCCCGTTTATGTGATTTAAGCACCTTTAAGAGGGCTTCTTTTTCAACATCTTTTAAACCTTTTGCAATAATCACGGGTAACTTATCGTTTCCTTCTAAGTAAGCATATTCCAAATGAGATGGTAAATCTTTTAACTCTAATTCCGGAGGTTCTTCCATTGAGGATTTCGCCTTGATTATTTCTCCTTGCTTTAGGTCCATCGGAGGGAGTTGAAACGGGTCATTATTTAATAATTTTTCAATTAAGCAAATATCTCCCTCTGGATCGTAATCGGCATGATCAATTTCTGGTGAAATCGAATCATCCTTGAGATAAGCTTCGATCTCTTCTAAGATGAATTCAGAAGTAAGAGGCTCAGACGTCGGGGTGGGATTGCCACCCGAAGATTTATTAGAAAACCCTAGCAATTCCGGAGCATACTCCTCACAAACCTCATCAATGATGTCAATTCGGTTTACCGACTTATCATTTGTAGAGGAGTATCTCGTAGTTTGATCTAGATTAAAAGTGATGGCTTCGTTATCAACCCGAAGGGTTATTTCTTCTCCATAAACATCAATTAAGGCACGACCGGTTCTTAAGAAGGATCTCCCAAGTATGAGAGGTACTCGAGGATCGGCTTCAAAATCTACAACAACAAAGTCGGTAGGAAAGTGGAACTTTCCCACTTTGACATAAACGTCTTCGGCGAGTCCTTTAGGATGAGTTATGGATCGATCCGCTAACTCTAAAGTCATCCGAGTTGGTGTAAGTTCGGGTAAGGATAACTTTTTCCAAATGGAAAGGGGCATAAGATTTATGCTCGCGCCAAGATCGGCCAAGGCGTGACATACATCCATTCCCGGGAAATTACATGGTATAAGAAACTTGTCGGGATCTCCAAGCTTTTCGGGAAGCTTTTTGAGGAGCATCGCGGGGGGTGGGTGGGGGGGCGGGGTGGGGGGCGGGAGGGCGGGGGGGGGGGGGAGGGGGCCGAGCAATTCTCGTTCAACGGTATCTTAGCTAATTCAAGCAACTTTTCTTTATTCATGAGTAAATTCCTAATCATAGGAGCAAATCTTGGCATCAAAAGTAAAGCATCCGCGAAGCTAATGTCAAAGCGTAAATCTTGAAACATTTGAAAAATCTTCTCTTTTTGATAAGAAGCTTTTTCACGGGACTTTTGATTATCAAGTCGCGAAGGATACGAAATATTCGGCTTAGGTAAAGTCTTTAGAACATCGGGTTCTAGAATCGGAATGGGGTTAACCGGTCGGAACATCGGGTTCTAGGATGGGAGTGGTTTTTGGCAAATTCGTCGGAATATCGGATTCCGGAATAGAAATGGGGGTAGCCGGAGGTGGGATTTGAGCGGTACTTCCTTGGAAATTAGATTGCTCCTTATCCGTTGTCTCCTCGGTTTCTCGTTCCACTACCTTTTTAGGAGAAGGATTAGTAGGAATCGAGGGCCCCTCGTAAGCAACACCACTTCGAGTAGTGATCTCTTTCATTTCACCCTTTGGGTTTGGAATGGTACTACTCGGAAGAGTACCCGAAGTTGAGGCTTGGTTCTGAACCAATCCACATATCATGTTTTGTAAATTATTTTGAAAGGTAGTTTGTTGATTCATCATGACGGCTTGTTGAGATTTTATCGTGTTTTGAATTTCATTCTTAAGGTCTCTCTTGTTGAACTTGATTATTAGGCACTTGAAAAGGTTGGTTTTGAAATCCTTGATTTTGAAAATTCGGAGCATGATTATTTTGAGCTTGAAAACCTTGATTACCATGAAAATTATTTCCCCGATTAAAATTATTCCCTTGACCTTGATTTTGATTAAACCTATTTTGACCATTGTTTTGCACCGGAGCAAAACCTGGTGGTGCCATTTGATTACTAACACGGTTCGGAGGGGCAACTTGATTGTAAGTACCCGTAGTCGCACAAACACTAGCTTGATTGTTATCGGTAGTCGGACAATTATACCAAGAATGGGCACCACCACAAGTAACGCAAGTTTCCTCAACCGCTTTAACCGGAGCGGGAGTGACAACTTTCTTAGAAACAATCTCGACTAAGGTCGAAAGTTGATCCGCAAGCTTATCAATTCTCTCATCCGTCTTACTATCACTTTCCCTAGAAGTCGTATTCATCCTAGAAGCATTTGGTTTGTTTCGTGAATAACGCACTTTTGATTTGTTTTCAATTATATTCAAAGCCTCTCTAGTCGTCTTACTCAAAAGATTTCCACCCGCCGCGGCATTTAAGGAGTCTTGATCGTTGTCGTTTAAACCGTTATAAAAGGTATCAACTTGAGTTAACTCCGTAAATCCGTGGTGGGGACAAGCTCTAAGCATTTCCTTAAATCGTTCCCACGCTTCACTAAAAGACTCATCGAATTTTTGGGTAAAACGAGAGATTTTATTCTTTAAGTGAGTCGTTTTTTAAGGAGGGAAAAATTGATTCATAAATTTGGTTACGAGATCCTCTCAAGTCAAGATTGAATTAGGAGGTTCTTTCTCGTACCAAGTTTTAGCAGCCCCCTCGAGTGAATATGGAAACACCATTAGCTTAATCACATCGTTTAGCACATTCCTAAATCGTAGAGTCGAGGTAATCCTTTTGAAACTATTGATATGAGCATGAGAATTTTCGTTCTCTAAACCGTGAAACGGGTTTGCTTGAACCAATTGTAACAAATTTGTTTTAATCTCAAAATGATCCGCATTAATTTCTGGTAAAATGATAGCTTCTCCGTACGCTTCCGTGGGTGCACGAAGTAGCTCTTCCATTGTACGTTCCGCCATTGGTGCAATGATAGTACGAAGCTCGGGTTTGACTATGTTTGGAGCACGTCCTTTATTTTGACGTCTCGGAATGGTTACGTTTGAATTATTTGGAAAATTGGAATTTCTAGTGCGGTTGTTATTGTTGTTGCGGTTGTTGTTGTTATTGTTATTGCGGTTGTTGTTGTTGTTGTTATTTGCAGTTGCAGGCCGGCTCCTACAGTCCTTGGTCAGGTGGCCAAGCTTCTTGCAGTTAGTGCATGTTGGTATACAAGGACCATAATGGTTGAAATTACACTTAGGACATAGAGGTTTAGTCCCTTCATACGATTTCTTGTCACCGTGCCCGGCAGCATAAGCCCTACCTGTGTTCTGCCTTTTGTTTGGTTGTTGGTTTTGGTTCTTTCGAGGAGCGTCTTCAAACTTCCTCTTGTTTTCTGTCTGTATCTCAGCCAAAGTGTTAATCCTCCTATCCATTAATTCAGTCGCCATCTCAATAGCCTCTTGCATGGTTTTCGGCTTCGATACCATAACACTTGAGTAAATTAGGTCGGGCATCCCACCGACATACCTTTCAATTCTGTCAGTCTCTTCAGGAAACATCCTGTCACATAGCAATGCTAGTTCCTGGAAACATTGGTTGTAAGCTACCACATCGGTGCCTTTTACTTTTAGGTTCCACAATTCTGCCTCAATCTTCTTGATTTCATTCCTCGGATAATATTTAGTTGTCATCTTCTTTTTCAAGTCAGTCCACATCATTGCATATGCAACATCATTAGTCACTGTCCTAACATGTGAGTTCCACCATGTTAGAGCAATTTCTATAAGAGTACAAGTGGCAAACTTCACTTGATTCTCCATGGTGCAGTTACTTATGCGAAACACGGTTTCCATCCTCTCAAACCATTGGGTCAAGTTGACCACTCCTTCTGTGCCCCTAAAGAATAAGGGTTGACATTTCATGAAGTCTTGATAAGTGCACTCCCGAATAGCGCGTTCATTCCTTCTCACACCTGTTCCAGAGGTATGGATATCATTGCCATTTCGGGTCGTATCACGTGCTGCCAATACAGCAGTGACACCCTGGTCGATCATGGCCTGAAGTTGGGCACTGGTGACCAAAGTGGTGGTAGTAGGGTCTGTGACTGGTGGGAGAGTTGTGGTGACTGGCGTTGACCTTGTAGTTCTCCTTATTGGTGCCATTTTCTAATCACAAGGAAACATAATACCCGTTAGATTTCAAAAATCTTAACCATAACCCGATGTTTACATAATAAATAAAACGAGATCACAGCACATGGTGAAATACCCAACAGTATTGAAATTAATAAATCGACATTCATTTATAATAAATTCGATTTCATATAAAACATAATCCATCCTTTCCATATATAACCTGGGAAAATAATACATGATTGGTTTAAATACAAACGATCACAACACTTAGGTTACAAGACAAAATAACCTAAAGCCATACTAGTTGAGATATACTCGTAATACTTAGTAGGCTGTACAAAGTAGCCGATACATAAACAAAAAGATCTAAACAGAGTAGCTAGACAAAACAAAAGATCTATACAGTCTGCTAGCTGGGAATATGTAACACCCCCAAAATTAGGTCGCAGCGGAAAGGTAACAATGGGGTTCTACGTCAAAGTACAAAAATCAAGATATAGAAAACGACCTTAAATGGATGTTAAAAATAAGATTCATTCAATGTCATTACAAAAGATCAGAGTTTTCACGTTAGTGTTAGCCTTAATTTTATATAAGTCGAACAAGAATGTTATCGGTCTTATTAGTCATAATTAGTCTTGTTAA
>BQNB010144440.1:0-10581 GCA_026074375.1 Tanacetum coccineum
TACTCACCCAAACGGGGATGTCAATCCCAAATAGATCTATTTATAACATTCGGGCTCACAATCTAGTAATTGACAGTTCATGATAATTGGCTCAGTGGGTTATCGCTACTTAGGCAAACACGTAATCATAGTATAAAATGTACACTTGCGTCCAATTTGTAAAACAAAGCATGTTCTCACCCCAAAGATGTAAATCATTTAAATAATTATAAAACATGGGGCTATGAACTCACCTGAGTAGGTAGTCCTCTGTGAATGATAAATATATCCAGGTATGGAAAATGAATCACACCGTCAAATACCTAAGTAAATACGGCCAGTTTTAGTCTTCAAGTTTAGGCTAACGACTTAATGCATAACCTACAAAAAATTGCTAGTTTATATATACTCTTATCACTTGTGTGGTGGTGCAATTGTTTATTGTATTTGTCTTTACTTGTTGGCTCTTGGGAAGGTATACGATTACACACGTTCAAGTACATGTATAAACGTCATTAATAAATATACATATTTATTAAGTCGTGTTTAATTTGTATAATATCCGACAAAGATTATAACTTGTCTGATTTGTTAAGTGTTTATTAAAATCACTTTTGTTCATAAAATACCCTTAGGTTTTCTATATTTACAAAAACAGTCCTTATGTTTATGAAAATATAATATTTACATTTTAAACCCTTAGGTTTTCACATCTACACCTTTAGTCCTTCAACTTTACACAAATTACACTTTAGGTCCTTACATTCTCAAAACAGCCCCTTAAGTTTCAGAAGTGACAAAACAGCCCCTAGATTTTATAAAACAATTATTGACAGTTTTAACCCTTAAGTTTGTAATTTGACACTTTTAGTCCCTTAACTTGTAAAAGTCGTATTTTAAGCCTAATTAAGTTCTAACAAGTGGCAAGGGGTTTTATTATATTCCAATAAGCCATATAAGCTGGGTCAGCTTATAAATAAGCTCAGATGAGCTTATTTAGGTTTATTGGACCTTATTAGGCCCGTTAAGGTCCAATAAGCAATTTACATCTCCATTTTAGTTTTCAAAGGTACATAAGCCCTCATTAAGCTTATTTAAGCTTATTTAAAACTGTTGGCTGAAAAATAAGCTCAGATGAGCTTATTTGAGTTTATTCGAGCTTATTAGGCTCGCTAGCCCAAATACTCTAACCCAAAAGATATCAAAGAGGGTTTATACATGATATAGCTTATTTGTACTAGTCTCATTAAGCACTTAAGATTATAATTAAGCTGTTTTTTTTGCCTTATGGCTTCCATAAGCTTTCGGTAATGGGCTTTTGGGTCCATTATGAACCTGATAAGCATTTTAAGCCGTTGGGCTTGTTCCATTAAGGTCCATTAGCATCCTAAGTCTATTATAAGCCCTATAAGTTGCATAAGCTCTCAAATAAGCTGTTTAAGCTTATTCGTGACTTATGGTCTCATGTTTGGCTATGGTAATGGGCTGTCAAACCCATTAAGGGTCCGGTTAGGCTTATGTTTTGTAATAGGGTGCATATAAGTCCAATAAGTAACTTAGACCCCCTTAATAAGCTCATAAAACTTATTAATAAGTTGTGAGCCCCAAAGATGCGGCCTGTTGGGCCAATCTGGCTCGTTAGTGGGCTGTCGGGCCCAATAGGTCCATTAAGGGTCCGTTTAGTTTATTAAAGGTTTTATAGGGTTTCGCTAGGGTTCGATAAGCTCTTAAGCCCTTGTTTAAGCACTTTAATCCCGAAATAAGCTAAGCTATAAGCCACGCTTAATCCTTGGTGGGCTACGTGACCTAACAGTGGATATATGTGTCCACTACGGGTGCATATGGTTCATGTTTGTAGTGATTAACCATAAGACGATCACTTTGAGCTTATTTGCTCTACCTATGGTTTGTGTTTGTCACATGCAAGCGTTCAACTAGTCGTTATACTCTTCCTCGAGCCAAGCTATCAAGTTTTTATGAAAAGTTTACGTATGGCTTTTGTGTATTTAGTGTATACGTGTTAGTTTTCATATTGGTCTCCATTCTTGTAATTTAAACGTAACGTTTAAGCCTTAGCTCGATATTAAACCATGTTTTACATCTTTTAACGTATCCTAGCACCACACAAGTCGCGTATATGTATTTATATGTACGTGTACCACACATGGGTTAAACCATGCGTGTTCACGCCCATGCAAACTTGTTAATCACATATTAACGTGACCTACATGACTAGACATCAAAGAAACAATTAAAATACGAAGTGTATAAGCTTGAACGCGACTTACAAAGAGTCCTAGAGTCTTTGTATGTGTTGGGACGAGTAGGATGGCAACCCAAGTGGATTATACCCAACGTATATCGACTCTAAGCTTCGAAGCTTATTAAATAACCCAAGTTCTTAACTCGTGTACCCTTTTATGACTTTGTATGAAGACCTAGTGTATATTGTAGGTTCGAATGAGATGGTGAGGGTGTTTGTTTGCGTCTTACAACCTGAGACAAGAGGAACAATGTGGTTTGTTTAAGAGAGAGTGTTTAGTGAGTTTATGAGTTTTCAAAAAGGGTTTTGTGTCATGTATGAGTGAGTATATATAGGCTTAAGGTTAGTTAGTTTACCTAGTCCTTAACCCAACCAAATTGTGCCCTATTAGTAGTGGTTTTATGGTTTTCTAGTTAGTCACACATGATTTTGCTAATAATTCCTAGTATAATCCTTAATTACAAGATAATTGGTACAAGATTTGCTTAAGATTTGAAATCTTTGATTTCATATATGTTGTTGGTGACCACGGGTATCAAGAGGCAAAGAGAACAAAATGGTTATTAACCATTGAGTAATGAGCTAGTTAGGGACATGTTGTACATGTTTTAATTAGGCATAGGTTGTACATGTACTTAAAGGATATTAGGAAGATTTCTAGGTGTATATTTGTATGGGATGAATGGTTTTATGGGTTATACTTACCCATATTCAGCCAACATGAGTTAGTAACACATGATTTGATTAAATTTTGTGTTTAAGGTTTAAAAGTGGTTATTGTTTTGAGTCTAGGTAAGTCTAGGTATTTCTGAGGTGTGGCAAAATGTATTTTATTGCGAAACGTAAGCCTTTTACGTGACCAATAAAAATAAAATACACAAAGTTAATAATTATCTTCTTTAACACAAGAATTTAATAAATTGTGTGTTTAGGGATAAAAAGTGGGTATTGGTTTGAGTCTCGGTAAGTCTAGGTATTTTCGAGGTGTGTCTAAAGGTATTTTATTGCGAAACGTAAGCCTATTACGTGACCAATAAAAAAATAAAACGCGCAAAGTCAATAATTACCTTCTTAATAATTACCTAACACTTGCTTGACGTAAACCTTAATTTATTTGGTGTCCGTTTACGTTAAATGATTATTTCTAGTCTACGCGATTTAGCTTAAGAGTTAAATTAAAAGTAAACACGTATTGGACTAAAATAAATAGTGATGAATAATAGAATCATAAAATGACCTGAAATTGAGAAATGTTACACCTTATTCGGTCGAGCATCACAAAAAACCAAACACACTGTTGTGCTTGATTTATTTAATATGATTGTACGTGTGGAGTTCAACTAGATCAAGCATTAGCATCCTACTAGAGTTGCCTGAACATTAGTGTGCAATAAACATGAGAAGATCTTGCTTTTAGATCTTTGTTTTTTGATAACGCACATTTTATACATATTTCAATATGCGTTATCTGTGCTTATATATATATAAATATAAAATAATAATATATATAAATATATAAATTAATTAAATATAAATATATATAAAAATGGATTATGATACAAATAAGAAAGTTTTTTTAAAACTAAGAAGGATAAAAGTTAATATAACACGCAATCCAATATGCCCCCCCACAAAAAACCTGACTTAATTAGATGCATCTACTATAATCTAAGATTGCATTATATTGCATCATAATGTGTATATCAAAGCAAACGCGTACAATACAAAAGGTACATTGCGGATTTATCGACGTCGTCAATGACTTGAAAACATAGGGTGTTATAGTAAAAATATTAGCAACCTATTGTATACTATGAACTTTTATAGTTCTTATTACACCAGCAGATATCTTTTCTCTCATAAGATGAAGATCAATTTTAAAGTGCTTAGACTTCTTATGAAACAAAGGATTTGCAGCCAATTGCAAAGCAGACATGTTATCACAAAACATTTCAACTGGGAAAATGTTAGAAACTCCAAACATACTAAGAATATTACAAATCTAAATAATCTCACAAGCAGCTTAAGCCATACACCTATATTCAGCTTTTGTAGATGATCTAGAGAGGGTAGCTGATAACGCTCAAATTATACATGTTTTATATGTGTTATCAATGCTTTTATGTATATTAATTGGTTAATTATAAAACTATTTGGTAAGAAATTGAGTATATTTGAATGTAGTTATAAGTACTGTCAGGAAGAAAACGGAAGAATACAACAAAGGTTTTGAATCTTACGAAGAAAACTAACTGAAGATAAAAGATCTCCCACAAACCTTTTCACCTGTTTTGGTCATAAACGTCGTCATGACGAACCACCGTTTGAACGCGTTCTGGCTGCCACGCGAAAGAATTCAATTATCCTACAACCGTGAAAAAAATCCTATGCAGAAAACACCCCGAAAGTGCGGCGCTTTTACAAATGTACGCGTCACATTTTGAGTTTGGTGGAAAAGATTAAAGGCATTAATTTGAGACAGCATTTTACTCCCACAGTGCGCATACAGGCACAATATATTTTTGGCGGTAGCCACTTTGACCCTAAACACTTATAAATAGACCCTACCTTCATCTCAATCCATATCAATATCTCTCACACAAAATTATATCTTACACACACATTCAATAGAGCCCTTTAGGAGAGTAGGAAGATGGTGAGGATCCTTGGATCCAATGATCCAAACTACCCCTTTACTATCACCACTTACCACCATTCACCACCATACTACCACCACAAAACCACCACCTAAAAAACAAGCCATGAAATATACATAGTTCTAAACACCATAACTACGCCACATATCATCCATTCAAAAGAATCTAAACACTTTCCAGTTTGATTCTTAGAGGATTCATACCAAATTCTCTTAAGATCATCACCAAACACTCCATTTGGAGATATATTGCGGATTTCCAGAAGTTACTTGGTATATTTTGGGTTATCTCAGTAGCATTTGGTTGTTGGTTGATCATGGAACTATTAGTTTTGGGTTGGTGGTTGTTGTAGTCGAAATATTGGTATTGTTACTTTGTTCTCATATGTGAAACATTATATGATATTTGGATGATTTTGCTATGACTTATGAATATACATGTTTATGAATTTGATGTTTTCTTTCTTGGATAATTGTTTATCTCTTGGTATATCATTGCAATTGAAATAGGCCGAAAGGGTTAATTGTCTTGATAAATTTTGAACCGTTTGTCTATGGCATGTCAATATCATACTTGTGAGAATTGTGTGGTAAATTGATAATCAACCCAAGTAGAATGATGTTTAAGACCCTTCCTTATGTTGACCGACCGGGTTGGGAGGAATTCATATGTATGCATATTTGATATAAACCATTCTTAATGCTCTCGTGATAATGTAGTATATAGGCCGAAAGGATTCTATGTTATCATTGGTAATATGCTTGTTATTATGATTACCCATCATATATGACTTGTATGATTTGTTTATATAAAGCCTTGCTCTATCTCTATCTATTATGTTATGTGGATCATGTCTTGTTCCCTGCTTGCTTTATACACACGTTTTGGCTATTTGATCTGTGACAATCAATTAGTTTTGTTACTTGATAAACAATCTGTGAATTGCTACAAATCCCGTGGAATGACCTGGACTTACCTAATACTATATTACACTCGAATAGGGTATACTTGCTCGAATGTTGTGTTTTTAGTCAAAATCGGTATTTCTAGTTATAATAAATTTAAAGCTTGTGAAAACACACATCAGTAGCTTGTTTTTTGATTTTCCAAGAGAATAAAGAGTCTCCAAGAAAAACACAAAACCTAAACACAAATTTTCTAGACATCTAGCCGAGTCTGAATTAGTGTACACTTTAACACCGAAGTTATCATTTTTATTAATTTGAATACCACATCCATGAGATCCTTCTAAATATCTTAAGACTCTCAAAGCAATTTTAAGATGAGAAGCAATGACAGCATGCATATACTGGCTCAAGCAATGCACAGAATATGAAATGTATCGCCTTGTATGAGTCAAGTATATAAGCTTACCAATAAGCTTTTGATAGTTAGTAATATTTGTCAGTTTATAATCCTCAGGACCTTCTTTAAGATTTAGAGTTAAATTTTCAGGCAATGGACTTGATACTGGTTTAGCAGCAAGGAGTCCAAATTCATAAAGAAGTTCCAAACAATATTCCTTTAAGTTAAACAACCCCCTTTTTCATTTTCCAAAACTTTAATTCCCAAAAAGTATTTTAGCTTCCCTAAATCTTTAATTTGAAACTTACTTTTTAAGAATTGTTTAAAATCATCAATCTGTTTAACATTACTTCCAGTAATAACTATGTTATCAACATAGACCAAAAGAGCCATAAATGTAATACCAGAATCTTTCACAAATAAAGAGTCATTATACTTACTCTGGACAAAACCATGATCAACAAGAGCAGACACAAGCTTTATAAGCATATCCTTTGTCTGGAGCTTGCTTAAGCCGCATATAATGGATTTTGGTTAAGCCCTTTTTTTGCATACTTTATTATCATATTTACCATTAAATTAACCCCCGCTAAATCACAACGGCTACTGGAAATAGCGAATTTGGGGTGCTACAATCAAATATAAAGTAAAGTTATAGAAAACGAACCTCAAAAAGAAGACTTTTAATACAATTCACATTCGATTTTAAAATAAATCAGATGAGTTAAATTTAGTCCCAATAATATTGCTTTTAACAAAAATTACAGAGGCTCAAACATGACTCATTTGTATATTTAAAGAAAACAATTATCGAATGTAAAGAAAACTAAGTCCTTAAAGTTTTGATATCCACAGCTACTCCGACTGCTCCCAATGCTCAGCTAGCAAGATAATAACCTGAGAAAATACATGCAAAAACGTCAACAATAATGTTGGTGAATTCATAGGTTTAAGTAAAAACAGTATTGAAATAATTTTAAGTAATATCCATAAGAAAAGTAGCTTACACATATTCAAAGTATTATTTATGAAATCCAAGTAGTGATTCCACAATAAATCAAGAAATGTTCAGTAATAACAACAAGGTTTAAGATCATCACGACAGTGCAGGAACGAATGCTATGTCAATAAAATGAATTAAAATATTAACGCATTCAATCCTCATGCCCACCTAGAAACGTTAACCAAGCATATAAAATATGCATATAATTTGCCCCTCAACAAGGTAATATTGCAATATACCTTAAGAAATTCTCAATACAAAATGTCCTTTAGGGGTGATCGCGCCATGGATTTCACAACCCCAGACAGGGTAGTCACGGCCCAATAGATCTACTTAATGTACTAGCGCACTAACACCATCATAGTATATTAACCGTGCATGAAATTCGGGGACTTATTTGCAATCAGGTACTTCATGCAATAAACTCATAATCGTTCAAGCATACCCATCAAAGCATTTGTGTCCAATTTTAAAAACTAAGTTAATATAATGTTCAAAAACTCACATTTGCGTAATAGATAAACAATGAACTCAAATCATTAGCAAGCAATTTCAAGCTTAAATAAATCAACCATGTATCAAACATGTATTAGAATCATGTAGAGCAAGTAAAGTCTTTAGTAAAACATTCATGTAACGCTATGAAATTTGGAAATCAATAAGTATTTGGTAAAACGACCATGTATTCTCACCCCGAAAAATAGTTATGAAAACCAGTTAAAAGAAGAAAAGATGGGGCATGAACTCACCGTAAGTGATGATCGAAGATAAACCAACGAATGAGAAGATGATCCAAATATTAGTCGTGACCTACTAAAGCAAGTCGCGACTAGAATGATATTATGATATCATTAAAAATAGAAATAGTATTATACAAAACGTAGTTAAAGAATTCGAACATAAACAAATATTTGCACCATGACTAAACCAAAGTGTTTTATAAAATATACATGATGTCTAACCTGTGGTCAAACGAAAATAAACATCTACGTAAGTCTCAATCCCTTAATTCTTATCTCAATTGATGTTGGTCACACTTTTCAGTTTTCAATCACGATACGTAAAAGTCAATTATCTGATTTTAGTCAATTTTCAAGAGCAGCATAGAATACAAACCGAAAAAGATATCGACATGAGGCTTTTCACTCTGGAAAGGCCTTGAAGTCTACGTTCCAAAAAAATAAGACCTCAAACTCCAAAGTGGTTACCAAATTTTAGAAAAGGACAATTTAAACTATCGCTAACTCACAACAGAAAACACCGATTTGCCGAATTTAGATGCCATGCTCACCGGACCCATCTCTCACTTAAGTATAAAATAGAATAAAAGTGAGGTTTTCACACCCTGGAAACCTCATGAATCCAAGTTTTCAAAACATAAAGTCCAATTCTTCAACTCTTTACAAAACAACAGTAAATAACTCTATTACTAACCGAACAACGTCAAACCAGATTTTTAACTGATTTCATGGTTTTTCAGTTTCTAGACATAAAGAACCAAAACAAAAATAGAAATGAGTATAGAGAACCAAGTGCTGGATCATCTATACTATGTCCTAGCGAAGACCAAGTTTTATTATCTATAAAAAACATAAACTTTTAGCAAAACCCTGACATTAACATGAGCTTCTAATCAAAAGGTCCAGAATGATCCCAATGATCGTATTTTGACCATATCTCCCCTCAATAGGAGGAATTGGTTGAGAATCCAACTATCTCATGATGCCAAGACCTATATATATTCACTCATAAAATTATCTCATAGGCTCCAGGCCAAAAGTTTGGAGAAAAAGCTCCGTTTACCTATTGTCCCAAAACAGTCTACTAAATCATATTCTAATCTGGTCCATAACACCTCTACATCCCTCATTAATCCATCACAATGCAAATTACAACAAGGTAACATAATACTAACAATAACACCCTTATTCAAGATTAATCCGAGATCAATTATAAAAATTCTAAGCTATGATCAAACAATAAAAATTCAAGAAGTGCACTTTATAATAAAAACCAAATCAATGAGTTTAAGGTTTTAAGAGAAAATTTGTAACTTACCAATGGGATTCTTTTAAAAGATCAAACATAACCCTAGATGGTTATGTTTGGCTGCAGAAATACAAACACACACCAAACTCCACAAACCTAACTTGATTACTTGCCTCAATCTGAACACAAACACTCTAATTCAACCCTGATAATCCTAGGGCCTATTAACCAATTAAAAACCGAAATCATGAATGATCTTCACAAAACTTATTTTCTTAAAACACTTGCAATGTTTTGGTTTTTTGTGGATGAGAGATGGTTTATGTTTGTTGTAGTAGTGATTTAAAGTTTGTGAGAAGAAGGACATTTGTGGGGAGATTTAGATTGATATGGTGGTATTTGGGTTGGTTTTTTTGTCGAACCAAATAGGAAGACAGAAGAGGTTAATAAATTGGTTAATTTTTTTTTGAAACTTTGTGTGTGTGTTTAGAGATATAAGGGGGGGGTATTAGTTACAAAAAAATATAAAAAATAAAGGGGGTGTGTGTGTTTTGGTTCGGTTGATGCCAGGAAAAAAAGGAGAGTGAGCTTTGGCCCATTCTTACTTAATTAACATTACTTATTAACCTTGGGCCCTGAAACCTTTCCTAGCCCGATACTTATTTCTAAAACGCGATTTTCGTCTAGGTGCAATTTAAAACATGAGGAAAACGTAAAATACAAAAATAAAAATAATTTGGCACTCAAGGCCCGAATACGGAGTCATTGGTTTCTCGATTGATAAAAACGGATAATTTAAATTGTAAGATTCGCAAGGGTTTTAAAATTAACGATTTTAATAAAATCGATTTAGAAAGTGAAATGAATGATTAAAATTTAAGATTTATTTATAAACTTAAATTAAGTAGTGACCTTAATTACGGGGTTTTACAATTAAATCAAAGAGGCAAAGACATATACACATCTTCATAAAAAATACTATAAAGAAAGGCATTGTTCACATCAAGTTGGAAAAGAGGCCAATCATTTTGAACTGCAATATTGATTAAGCACCTAACAGATGTCATTTTAACATCATGACTGAAGGTTTCTTCATAAGCAATACCTTCTCATTGATTAAGACCTTTATCAACAAGTCTTGCCATATATCTTTCTATTTCTTCTGAAGCCTTATATTTAATCTTAAAGATCCATTTACATCTTATAGGTTTTCTACCTTTAGGAAGATCAGTAATAGTCCAAGTATTATTCTTGTTTAAAGCTTCAATTTCAGCATTCATAGCTTCTGCCTAGTTTCTATCTTTTAAAGCATCAAAATAATAATTTGGTTCAGCAATTTTATTAAGAGAAGTTGAAAAACATAAGTAGTATTAAGATTGGTGTAT
>BQNB010144441.1:0-16855 GCA_026074375.1 Tanacetum coccineum
TTAATCTGTTTTAGCTTAAATATTAGTTTATAGCTTATTTGATTAACTTAAAGTAGGTCTGCACTTTGCCTTTTGTCTTTTATTTAAAACTTGAAAAAACCAAAAAGATAGGATTTTAGTGTAAATAGCTTTTTCATAAGCCTTTTTCACAGCGTATTTGATTTTCAAAATATTTTTTGATTGATGATTTAGATAGCTTATTGTATAATCTTTACAGTGCTATAAGTCCCTAAGCCATAATGATCCATTTACTAGCTTAAAATTAAGCTAGAAAAGTGCCTTTTTGGCTGTTTTGTTCATTTGCTTTTCTGAGCTCATGTCTTATTGAATTTGCTTATCTTGTGTTTCATCTTGCTTATTAGGTTAGGTTTTAAGTTCTGTTAGCTTATTTAGCTTAGGGTAGAGCTTATTTAAGCTTATTAGCACTAAAGGATTATATATTTATATTATATATATTTATATATACTAAAGGATTTGAAGTCACTACTTTTATTCACGGTGAGTTCATAGCCTTACCTTTACAAATTTAAATGTTTTATTAAACCCCGCGAGGGAGATACATGCTAGTTTTATAAATTGAACACAAGTAGCTTTTCGGTATGCTGGACCTGATAAATTGATTAAATGCATGAGTACATATTGCTAAAAGACCCCAATCGTGAACCGTTGATTGCTTATAATGGGCAAATGCTAATACAATTAATAGATCTGTGAGCTTGACAATATGGTTCGGTGTTTGGGGATGCATCCATTGCGGGAACACCCAATGTACGAAAATATTGTATTGAGAATTCAGTAAGTACGTGGCAATGTACCGAACTAACAGGGGCAAATGTTGATTATTATTATTATTATGCACTATGTGCGGTCTAAATGTGTTTGTGTCACGAGCTCATTGCATTAGTAGTTAATAACTTGGTGTACAACAAGTTACTCGATGATTATAAAACTTGTGTTCTAATCTTTTATTATTCATATAAAACTCTATGAATTCACTCAACGTTAACATTTTAGCATGTTTTATGATGACTTGGCATGGACGAGGAGTATTGCGGAAAAGTTTTCATAAACTTGTCTTTTTTCAATTCTTCAAAACCTTTATGTTGATGTCTGTTAAAACTTATGTTATTTTATGGTGACGATCTTGTGGACAACTATGTACTCTGATTTTAAGAATGGAACAATGTTTTAAACGTCTCTTTCGAGTCGTTCTTTATTTACTTATGATTTTGTGCTATGAATTAACACCCAATTATTAGTTCCGCTGCTTGTTAAATTGGGGTTGTTAAACAACACTATACATATTGTTTTTTCTAGGAACTTTAAGTAAAACATGACTTTCATCAGTTAACTTAAAGTTTAGAGATAAAACAATACATTCAGTGTCATTAAAGAGAACACTATTCTTTTTGTCACACATTTGTGAGACACTAAAGAGGTTAAACTTTAACTCTCTTACAAAATACACATTCTCAAAATCTAAATTACCAGTTTTGATTGTACCTCTGCCTGTGATTTTCCCTCCTTTGGGGTTACCTCCAAAGGCAACATATCCTCCATCAATTTCTTCAAAGTCAGTAAGATAGGACATGTTCCCTATCATGTGCCTTGAGCATCCACTGTCAATCACACCTTTATCCTCTAAATCTTGCTGTGGATTGCCCTGCACATAAGGTAAGAAAATTAGTCTCTTTTAGGGACCCAAGCCATCACTGACTTGGATCTGCCTTGTGCATCAATATAATCAAATCTTTTAAATAGCATTGATGCACTGTTGTGTTTGGAAACATGGTCTATAACTTTAGTTTTTGGTTTCCAAACCCAACAAGCTGAGGCCTTAACAGCATTAACCTGGTTTCCCTTAACAGCATTAAGTACTGCTTTTGGCCTAGCAGCATTAACTACTGCTTTTGGCTTAGCAGTATTAACATTTTTACCCTTAACAGTATTAACCATTTGATTAAAATTACTGTTTTTAGTTGTTGTTTTGTTGTTAATGGGCCTTCTAACAGTTGAATGTGCTTTATTAAAAACATTTGTCATTGGTCTTGCACTATTCACTGTTGTTTTTGGTTGAGCAGTATTAACTGGTCTAGCAGTAGTAAGTGATACTAGGCCTGACCTCATTAATACTGCTTTTGGAACCATGTTCCTTTTAGGACTGGGGTGAGTCATTCTAGAAAAATTCTGGTGATTCACCCTTTGAGTATAGTTCCACACTGGTTTTACCATCTTTTTATTATTAAACTGTCTCTGATGGATATCACAATCATACTGTAGATGATCAAAACTTCCACACTTATAGCAAGCTTTGTTAATCATCTCAAAATTACTTCCTAATCTTTGAGACATCATGTAATTCTAGTTTCTTTGATTTCCTCTAGGACTATGTGTGTTCAGTCTATTTTGATCACCTTGTTTAACAGTTGTTTTCCTAGGAGATTTTACTTGCTTTTTAGATTTAACAAACTCTATTTTAGCAAAACTAGGTTTGACAGTTTTCTTTTCTATCTTAGGTTTTGGCTCCTCTTCATCCTCACTATCAGACACCCATTCTTCAATAATTGGAGCACCATCATTCTTCCTAACAACCTTAGGCTTGTCTAAATTAGCCTTAGCTTCACTAGTCTCAACTTCAGGCTTCTTAATTGTAGGCTTACTAACTATAGGCTCATTCACAAACTCTTCTAGACCAGAGAATGACAAATCAGATTTTGGAGGCATAAAGTTTTCTGTATAGGGAGGTGGAACAACATTATACCCTTAACCTGTTTTGCACTTATCAACTATTTGACAGTCTAATAGTTTACTTAAGTTTTTAGATGAATTCTTAAAAATTTCTACTGTTAGCTGAATTTCATCTTTTTGTTTTTGAGCCAGTTCTAACTTCCTCCTAAGCTCTATAATGGCTACTTCTCTTAAATGAATCTCACATTTTAAGACCTTGATATCTTCCTCATAAACAGACTCTTTTTTTCTTATAAACTAATGTCTTGCTTTATAGGACTCTAAAACCTGTTTTATAAGCAATAACATTTAACTTAGATGTCCTTAAGTCTTTTAAGAAGTTGTTTATTTGTTCTTTAATAATTTAACATTTCCAAAAGGATGATGAACAGTTTGAATTTTTTTTTATTTTTTTTTTAGAGATACATCAGAGTTAGAACTTGTTGAGTTGTAAGCCATGAGTGCAAGTTAGTTAGACCTTCTTCTGCTTGATCACTCCATCATAACCAGAAAACCATCTTAGAGATCAAAGCATTTGAAGTAGTTGTCTCCTTTGGCAAACTCTTCTTGGTTCTTATATTTGTGTTTTCTTGGAGCTGCAACCCCTTGCAAAGTGTCCCATCTTGTGGCAGTTGTAGCACTCCACCTTGGACTTATCAAACCCAATGGTCTCATTACCATTTACAGAAAACTTCCTTCCAGTCTTCTTCAAGAATCTCCTTGCCCTCATTGTTAGCATAGCCATCTGCCACCTTAAATCCATCTCTTCTAAATCATCAAGATGAATTTGTTGCAAGTCCTCATTGTCAAGTTGTGGACTGTTTGGTTGACTTGCAAAGAAAGCACAAATGACAGCATCACTCAAGTTGTCAATTGTTGTTGAGTTAACAGCAGTAGCTTGAGTGCTAGCAGTTGTAGCACCATGAGCAGTATTAACTGCTCCATTTGTACTGTTGGTGTTGTTTGAGGACACAAAGGCTACGTTTTATGTGTTTGTGCTTGAGCTTGATGTCCCTTTGACCTCTGGTTCATAGATCTTCAGGTTGTTGTAAAGATCATCCAAGCTTAATGTATCTATCTCAGGCTTGTTCCTCCACACTGTGTTCCATTCTGGTGACAGACTTCTTAAGAACTTCTGATTCACATCTTCTTGTGAGATACTTTCACCATGAATCTCCAACTGACTGATAAGCTTTTGAAGCCTATCAAAGGTTTGATCTAACACCTCTGAGCTAGATGCAGTAAAATTTTCATACTGCTGCTTTAGAAGATTCCTCTAAGTCTTTTTAGTAGCAGCATTCCCTCCAAACCTCTTCTCAATAGCCTGCAACAATGACTTGGCATCTTTGATGGAGTTAAACTTCAATTGATGTTCATTAGGGATGCCCATCAATAAAGTGCTTCTTGCCTTCAACTCTAACCTCCTTTGTGCCTTTTCTTCAGCAGTTGTAGGAGCAATTATAGTCTCAACACCTTCAACAAGTTTTGTTTTTGGGGCTGAGTTACCATTCTCTATGACCTCCCATAGAGAATAATCAATCATCTGGATGTACTGTTCCATCCTCATCCTCCAAAGCTCATACTCACCTGGTTTGAGCATAGGCACTTTTGATGCAGCCACCATATGTGCTGAGTCTTGATCCATATCTTCTAGCAAAGAGATCTTGTGTATTCAAAAAGGTTCTTCTTATTCAAAGCTTCTCAATGCAACAAACTCTGATACCACTTGTTGATCCCACTTGAATGGATCTTGAATTTCTTAGCTTGTGTAAGGTTTAGTTATGCAAGATAAATCCTACACAACTATGATAGAAACTTTATAGAATATATCAAAGATTATGCGGAATCTAATCTTTGATCAATAAGAAGAATATGTAATAGAATAGTAATTCTAATGAACACACATATTAACAAACAAAGCTTCAATATATAAATACGAATACTCTAACTAGTATTAGGGTTACAAAACCTTAAAGCTAAACGATATCAAAACAAAATGATTTCTAGATATTGATTGATATCAAACTCTATACCCTAGGACCTCCTTTTATACACCAAGGAGTCCTAATGGGATTACAATCTTTTCCTAAGTTATCATGATCTTCTAAACAAATAACTTATACGTATCTTTTACAAAAATATCTCATAAGCAATCTTTATCTTTTCTCTGAGCAGTCTTTATCCATTCCTTAACAGTAGAAACTCTTTCAGCAGTCTTAATCTTTCAGCAGTTGTAACTTTGTACCAGCAGCATTAACTCTTAGCAAGCAGTAGTAACTTATACACCAACAACATTAACTGTGTACAAGCAGTAGTAACTACTTAGAATATTTTCTTCAATCTTCAACAGTAGTACTAACTTTACTCTAGCAGTAGTAACTTTACTCTAGCAGTACTAACATATACTAACAGTACTAAGTAACACTAGCAGTAGTAATATACACTAGTAGTAGTAATATACACTAGCAGTACTAACTACTTAGCATATTTTTCATTAAGATTATTGAACATCACTAAGTTTTGCTTAGCAACAGTAATTCTAACCTTAGCAGTATTAATTCCTCTTGTGACAACCGTCAATTTTCAGAACTTTAAATGACTATTTTACTCTTTGATTTTTCGGGTCCGACTTGACTTTTGACCTTTTACTGTCATATAAAAACAATTATCGCGTAACCGAATTTTTTTTTCAAAACTTATTTTAACAATAAATCAAAATTATTATTACATAATTCTCATTTATAAATTTTCTTTTTCAATCTCATTTGGCTTGAAAACGAGATGATATCTCGTTTATTTTGAAAACCACACACAACGCGTACCGACTCGATAATAATTAAAAAAAAATTTACGATAAAAATTTATTTAATAAAATGTAACTAACATTTCGTAGTTTTCAGGTTATTTTACCACTCCATTTTATTTCACACTATTTTTTTTGTCTCATGCACGTTCACTTTTATTTCAATCGTATAGTTTAAATCGCGTAAGCTTAAAATAATCCTTTAACGTAACGTTATACCAAACAAATTTTAAAAGTTTACGTCAATCAAAACCTTATATTATTTTTAACGAAAATAATAATCAACCTTTTTTATATTTTAATTTTTAATTGGTTTACTAAAGCGTTTAAATGTTTCACAATTTAATACATTTAAGAGGCATTCAACTGGAACCACTAAATTTATCTACGCTTCCAAAAAATAACCTATTATTATACCCAATACTCAAAGTTATATAAAACTTCACCCATATTATCATTGTTAGCCTCGAATCTAAACATAATAGAAACCTACTAGAACATACACCTAAAAAAGTTTAAACTTACACTTAACAAATATATCATACAGCTTCAAGTATTACTAGAATTTCTCAAAAGATATCAAAGAATTACTAGTCTTCCCCCCCCCCCCCCCCCCCCCTAAAATTCGGGAAAAATACAAAAGACCAAAGGCTACCAATTTGTTTCTTAAGATTTTCCTAAATTCTATCAAACTAGTACAGTGTAGGCTAGCTAACCCAAACATTGTCCCTTGTTTTACCTCATCTTGCATTCTTTGGGACTTGGACTTTTTAATAGTTCATTTGACCACCTTTTTGAATATATAATAAGTAGTATACAAGTATCCATTCATTCATATTTTCCTTTATTAGAAAAGTTTACACATTTTCTCTCTTTGGTGCTTCCTTACCCACGTCCCAAATACAACACCATACACAATCCATATTTTTTCTTTTTAGTAAGCATACAAGTAGTCTAGGTTGATATTTAAGGTATTACAAGAAAGTTTGGAAGCCTTGGATATTAACATCTAGCAAAGTTTAACAACTTAGGTTCGATTTGGGTTTAGTTACATTTGGAGTTTTGATCTTGTTTTCTTCATCATCTTGCACTTCTAAGGTTGCATTCTGTTATTATCGTGACGCATTTTCTGCTATACTTTGTTGATTCATTCACTCAAGGTGAGTTCATAGCCCCCACCTTTTCTCTATTAATGGTTTTCTTAAACAGTTTTCGGGTGAGAATCATGCTCATATACTAAGCAAATTTATTTAATTACTATACTTAAGCGTTTAGCATGACTAGTTTTACTAAATGCTTTTACATGCTTTACCTACATGATTTTGGAGAACATTTGAATACCTATAATGAAACCGAGAGTTTTTCAAACACATTGCTTTGTTTTTAACTTTGGACACAAGTGTTTAAATTGTATGCTATCTAGATTATTGCCTGAATGCTATGGCCTAAGAGCCAGGAATACTGGTGCAAATCCCTTATAATTACGAATACTGGTGCAAATCCCTTATAATTACTAATACTGGTGCAATTCCTCTTCATTATTACGAATACTGGTGCAAATCCCTTATAATTACGAACATGGGTGCAATTCCCTAAGAATTACGAATACGGCTTCGATGTCATGAGTTTAGTGCAATAATACTTGTTTTATATTTAGACTTGGTGAATCTGTTTCCCTTGTCTATAATACCTACTTTGGACTACGGAATACGTACTTAGTCCGCCATTGCTTAAATCTTGTGGTCCACTAAACTGTTCGATTACATTAACCTTTCTTGATTTATTGAATCACTACTTGGATTTCAGAACTGATACTTTGAAATGTTGTAACGCTACTTTTCTTACTGAGATATTTCTTAAATTATTTCCAACACTGCTTTTACTTAAACCTATGAATTCACCAACATTATTGTTGACGTTTTGCATGTATTTTCTCAGGTTATTATTTTGCTAGTGGAGCATTGGAAGCATTAGAGTCGCGCGGATATATATATTTTTGAAGGCTTAATAACTTGAGTATCATTCGACAAACGATTTAAACAAAAATGTTTTCTATTGCATTATAAATGGGACCCTTTGTAAACTCTAATCTTAATATATCAAACGTGAAATTTATTCTAAACGTCTCTTTTGAGGTCATTTTCTGTGACTCGTGTGTATGGACTATGAAGTATCACCCTATAGTGGTATTCCGTTGCGTTGTTGAAATTTTAGGGGTATTACAGATTGGTATTAGAGCACTGGTTGTAGAGAACTATGTCGTTTTCAAAACCTAGACTATAACCGTTTTTTGAAATTTTTAAGAGTCTTTCACCGTTGTCCGATATCTGCGCGCGCATTGCTCCCTGATTCCTTATAAGCTCTCTTTTGCATCTCTACTACTATTACATTGATATTGAATATTTAACACTTAGCTATGATTTCACCCTCTCACGTCTATCTTATGACGTATTACTATTACCTTATATCGGTCAGTTATATAAATATTGATCACTCTGGTTTTCGCGTACAACCTGATTTCTCATTTACTACCTGGAGCGTCAATACTGGTATTATATAAGAATACCTATACATATGGGCTATTTTCTTTTTGATCTCTTATGATTAACTTCGAACTTTTTCATGGCTTTACTTTATTCCCTTTTGATAATATCGAAATCCGACATAGTTGTCAATTCCACTGATTATTTTAACATTCGACTCCAAGTTTGATCACTCTTCTTATGCTTTTAAATCGCATATGTGATTTCGTAATCCATAGTTTTGAAATCTTCCAGTTGATGAGAGTACGACTTTAACTTGTCACCTTGGATCATGCCGTTTTTTGGCACTTACCTTTGAAATGCGATTGACTAACGTCTCATTTTTTTCCGTTACTTCTTATGATTTTGAAGAATCATGCCGCCAAGGAGACTACTTCTTAGCGTAACATTGCCTTGATCTCGTGTTTTGTTGTGACAATGCTTAAGTAGGCTTATTTATAATTATCTTTTTGAAATGAATTGGGACGCCTCTTCATTTGAATAAGGAAATTATAAATCATCGAACCATAAATTTCTAAGTTTTATTTACATGGATTGGGACGCCTTTGGATGTAAATAACGATTTGTAAATGAGTGGGCTTATGTGTATGACGTCCGTACGAACAACTTTCTTTCGTTTTGTAATCTGTTTGTACGAATAATTCATTTTCTTCTTTCATCTAATCGTTATCGTTATTACCTTCATAAGAATAAATCTCTAGACTTCTTTTGGTTCATAATTTGTTCTATAACGAATAATTATTTATTTCTACTTTTCTTATTCTTATCATTCTAATCGTTATCAGTTATTACCAATATCAATAAGAATACATACAAACTTCGTTTTGTTCATAAATTTGTTACATTCGATTATTTACCAAATGGGTATGCCGACATGGCATGCGTCCCTTATTTAAAAGTCAAGAAATATCGTCTGTACGAAAACATTCCATTTCTTTATTACTCTTCAAATCGCTATCATTTTTGTACAAATGGCTATTTGAACTTCTTTCCACCCGTAATATGTTATATGGATTTTTCCGAATGTGTATCGACAGTCTCAAACCAACGGCGTATAAGGCGAATTTAGCACCGGGACGGTGCTCCCTTAAGTTGGGAAGACTGTGACAACTATTAATTTTCAAAACTTTAAATGACTATTTTACTCTTTGACTTTTCGGGTTCGACTTGACTTTTGACCTTTTGACCTTTTATTGTCATGTAAAAACAATTACCGCGGGACCAAATTTTTTTTTTCGGAACTTATTTTAATAATAAATCATAATTATTATTACATATTCCTCATTTATAAATTTCCTTTTTCAATCTCCTTTGGCTTGAAAACGAGAAGATATCTCGTTAATTTTGAAAACCACACACAACGCGTACCGACTCGATAATAATTAATTTTTTTTTAGATCAAAATTTATTTAATAAAATGTAACATTTCGTGTTTTCAGGTTATTTTACCACGTCATTTATTTCACTATTTTTTTTGTCTCATGCACGTTCACTTTTAATTTCAATCGTATAGTTAAATCGCGTAAGCTAAAAATTATCCTTTAACGTAAACGGTCACCAAACAAATTAAAGTTTACGTCAAGCAAACCTTATATTATTTTTACGAAAATAATAATCACCTTTTTATATTTTATTTTTATTGGTTACGTAAAGCGTTTATGTTTCACAATTTAATACATTTAGGCATTCACGGAACCACTAAAATTTATCTACGCTTCAAAAAATAACCATTATTATAACCAATACTCAAAGTTTTATAAAACTTCACCCATATTTAATTGTTAGCCGAATCTATACATATAGAAACCAACTAGAACATACACCTTATAAGTTTATACTTTACACTTAACACATATATCTTACAGCTTCAAGTATTACTAGAATTTCTCAACAAGATATCAAAGAATTACTAGTCTTTCACCCCCCCCCCCCTAAAATTCGGAAAATACAAAGACCAAAGGATACCAATTTGTTTCTTAAGATTTTCCTAAAATTCTATCAACTAGTACATGTAGCTAGCTAACCAAACATGTTCCCTTGTTTTACTCATCTTGCATCTTGGACTTGGACTTTTTAATAGTTCATTTGACCACCTTTTTGAATATATAATAAGTAGTATGCAAGTATCCATTCATTCATACTTTCCTTTATTAGAAAAGTTTACACATTTTCTCTCTTTGGTGCTTCCTTACCCACGTCCCAAATACAACACCATACACAATTCATACTTTTTCTTTTTAGTAAGCATACAAGTAGTCTAGGTTGATATTTAAGGTATTACAAGAAAGTTTGGAAGCTTGGTTATTATTTCTAGCAAAGGTTACAACTTAGGGTTTCGATTTGGGTTTAGTTACATTTGGAGTTTTGATCTTGTTTTCTTCATCATCTTGCACTTCTAAGGTTGCATTCCGTCATTATCGTGACGCATTTTCTGCTATACTTTGTTGATTCATTCACTCAAGGTGAGTTCATTGCCCTACCTTTTCTCTTTATAATGGTTTTCTTAAACTTTTTTTGGGGTGAGAATACATGCTCATTTACTAAGCAAATTTATTGATTTCTACTACTTAAGCGTTACATGACTAGTTTTACTAAAGCTTTTACTTGCTTACTACATGATTTTGAGAACATTGAATACCTATATATGAAACTGAGAGTTTCAAACACATTGCTTGTTTTACTTTGGACACAAGTGTTTAAATTGTATGTAATATCCGAAATTATATAAAATTCCGAAGATCATGTTGTTATATGGATATTACATTTCACAATAGGAACATAAGCCAATGAAAGAAATGAAAACCGAGTTATAACGTAAGAAGTTATGCTAGTTACGAGATGAGATAATTAATATGACAAAATGTTTTTATAAAACTTATTTAGGTGATAACAGATTTTCCACACAGCCATTTATAATAACAAATGATTTTTTTATAAACATAGTTCACCTCGTCACGAATCCGTGCATATAAAGAACGCTTAGAAACAAAACATAATACTAGAAACCAGAAAGACTCGGAATTGGAGAGGTCCACAAATCTGAGTGAACAATGTCAAAACACGAAGTAACGGAACTAGACAAACTAATAAACGGAAGCTTCACGTGTTTACCAAGCTGACAAGCATGGCAAAGAACGGGAAGTTTCTATTTATTACAAGAAATAGAATCACTAGACACAAGACGACGTAACACTTTACTTCCTGGATGTACAAGTCGTTGATGCCACGTACACTGACTGGTAAGAAAAGCATGAGGTGTAGTGGAGGGCTTCGTAACAGGATAGAGCTCACCCGTGCTATCACATCGTAGGAGCACCCATCGAGTTATGAAGTCCTTTACAGAAAAACCAAAAGGGTCAAACTCAACCGTACAAGAATTATCACGGACAAACTGACGAACAGAAATCAAGTTTTTGACAATATTAGGAGTGATTAAGACATTATTTAAATGAAGTGGACAAAAAAGGGTAGACAATACACTATGGCCAGAGTTAGTAACGGGAATAAAATGGCCGTCACCAACTGCAATAGACAGGTAAATGCACATATTAAGAATATCACTAAGACAATGTACATAATCATTAAGATGAGAACTCGCACCTGTATTCATGTTCCAATTGCCGGAGGCCGGTTCTTGAAGAGTAGTGGTATTAAATGCATTCGACAAAAGTGTAGCTTGACCTAAACCTTGTGAACCGGACGCAAATAGCTGACTCGGATGAAAAGGCATACTAGGTGACTGTCCCAAGTGAACCGAACTAGGGAAAGAACACCCTTGCTACTGTTAAACCCCTGTCATAAACTGAACTGGTAGTTGTAAAGTTCCAGGTACAAGGTGAACCCCCTGAGGTGGACCAGAAAGCGTCTGAACCCCCTGCTGTAGAGAATGGACCCCTGGCTGTGGTGACCCCGTTGGATACTGAACCCCCTGTGGGAATAACATAGCCATTCCCATATTGGACACCCCAAAAGAACCAGGCAATAATTGTGGACTTACATAAGTGGGCTGCGCAGATAATTGGGCAGAAACACTTGGAAACCCATGAGGAACATAAACCGTATAAGCGATTAGAGGAGAGGGGTGGAAATATTAGGAGCATTTAACCCAAACTTAGCCAACAGGGATTGCAACATATCCAAATCCGAGCGTGGCACACCCGGCACACTTGAAGCCGAACCCGAGGTACGAGGGAGCAAAGTAGACTTGCCGTGAACACCATTTTGAAGATACTTACAAGCATCACCAAACCGACAAGAACCCTTAGCAAAACTCCAACACGGGTTCTTTACTTTTTCCAAAGAAGGACCACGCCGAGCACTAGTGTTGGCTTTAGCCAATAAAACCATGGGAGAAGCGGAGGTAGCAACAACAAGAGGGTTTTGAACCCTAGACTTTAGGCGCATCTCATGAGTAGTCAACAAGGATCTAACCATTTTGAGATCGGGAAAGGATTCCCGACTAACAATAACAGTAGAGATCGTTTCATATGTGGAAGGTAAACCCTCAAGTGCGAAAGTAACAACATTATCATTGCTAAGAGGGGAACCAAGACCATTAAGAACCGAAACAATAGATTCTATCTTTTGAAAATACCCGTCAATAGATAAATCCCCAAGCTTCAAGTTGCGTAGTTCGGCTTTCAAAGCCATAGCACGCGGGCGCTTGTTGTCTTGAAAAATAGCCTCAATATATGTCCATGCATCCTTGGCAGTGGTAGGGTTAAGATCAACCAAACGTTTCCTTAGTGATGGAGCAAGTGTGGAGAATATCCAAGACCTAATGATGAAATCAATCTTGGTCCATTCCGCATCCTTAGGTGGTGGATCCGTAGGAGTCGTAGTGGATGAAGAGGCAACCGGATCAACAAGATGATCCAAAATCCCATAACCATGACATAGATGGGAAAAGTAATACACCCACGAGGAATAATTCATCGCATCGACATCAAGTTTTTCGGGAACAAAAGTGGTTAAATGATTCATAGCCATGAGTTTATCCGATAAGGTAAGTGCCGGTGTGGGGGGTGGGTTGTCGTTTGTCATGTTTGATCGTCGAACAGTGGGTAGTATGTAGGTTCTGTAGTTTTTAGGGTTTGTAGATTTTAGGGCTCAAAGTAGTTAGGGTTTGTAAAAAAAATAGTGGAAACAGTAGCAAGTGTGTGGGGTTTGCGTGGGAGAAACCAAAACAAAACACCGACTGAAACTGCAATCGGTAAAACAGTGGCTAAACTTAGCCAAGAAACGTCGACTAAACTTAGTCGAGAAACGGGAAACCACCGAGAAACAATCGGTAAAACAGAAACTGTGATTGAAAAGGTTACAAACAAGCGGAAGCGAGTTGTTTTAGGATCTGAGAAACCCTCGTGATACCATGTAGGATGATACAATGTTCTGTGTATTGATTATGAAACCATACAAAGTGCCAAGTATAAATACAAGTAATACAAAGATAACCCTAAACCCAACATGGGTCAAACCTACAAACATAAGCCAGCTAACATGAATATCATTCTAAGACACTAAATGATCATATTTTATAAATAACAATCCCTCGTATCTTCAGGCATTGAAAATATGTGTATTTTACTCGTAACAAATCTTTTATTATCTTCAATAATTGAATGAAGACATTATTGGTGGAGTTGGACCAAACATTATTCATTAGAAATATATTAAATATAATGGCGTGACCCCTCCTTTCCACAAATAGCTAAAAGATGATGTATAAATGTTACTGTAGTAGTTTATTTTATCTTAAAGATCGCTTTTTGTCAGAAAAGGAAAAATAATAATTCATTGCTTAAACGGTACGAAACTACTAAGAAATCTTTCTTTGAACCACATTAATATTAACTAGATGATTATTCGCTCATAGCGATGACGATGTATACTTCGTTAATTTGCTTGTGTAATTTTTTTATGTATATATGAGGTGAAGTGAGAGTTAAAAAAGTTCAAGGTTAATTTGTAATTAACTATTTAGATATTTAATAGATTGCGTTGACTTTTATAAATAGGCGTATTTTAGTCTTACGCGATTACTTACTTTCTAAGTTTTTAAGTTTTAAACAAATGTGTTTTCTCATTATATGTAGTATAGAAATACGTGGTACCAAGGTGCTAGTGTAATATTATGTGGTTCAGCCCATCCCGAATAACAATCCACTGTACCAAATATGACCATTTGTCATCAGTAAGTGTGACCTCAATAATCGCTTCCAGTTATTCAAAACCCGAGTAGAAACAAAGATATATCGAGCAATTGACTCAAAAACTGATTTCTAGGAATATTAGCATACCAATATGGAAAGAGAATCGAGCATTATGATATTATCCTATCAGAAATCACACAACATTGAGGTAAGAAATACAGAAGCGTCACTGTAAGAAGATGTGTTACTCGTACACCAAATTACACAAACAAACATAAAACAATTCTAAAATAGAATAAAATTAATTGATCAACTAGATTGTAAGCTAAGTTGGTGGATAATGTGGCGCTGAAGCGGTTGTGAAATCAGAAACCATGACAGAATTTACCTAGGACTACAGTAGTTATATGAATAGTGATCTATGAGATAAAAAAAGAGTACAACGGTTACATTTAACATTTCAGATGAGCACGTATAATGACCCTCCGATGCAAAATCCCTGCTTCCTTCCTGTTATACAAGTTTCGGTTGTTTCTTGTTAAGAACAACTCGCTTAAGATGTGAGCTCTATTACTCTAGTTGCGACATGCACTAACCGGGTCACAATCCCATGAGATATTTTTCCTTACAGATCTACATTAAGTGTTAGAAAAAGCTCGACTATGTCTTTTAACAACTCTTATGTGACATCAACAAAAATCCATCTAAACCACAACCAGGAAGATAACCTATCATCAAATTCTGTCCTTTACACACTTTTAAGCTGAGAAACATGGGAAGTTGGGTGAACTTGAGCAGCATTTGGTAACTGCAAACCTACAAGCAACCATAAGTTCAAATAAAGTTTTCATCCATTACTTATATGGAAAATGGCACTATAGAGGTTTAATGGGAAAAGTAAAACTGTATAGTGGGTGATAAATGCAATTGTATTAACATTTCATTCTTATTACTTCTAGATTGCAGACAACTGATCGGAAGTTCTTTGATTCTTATGGGAGAGATTGGAGGCAACGATTACAATCATGCATTAGTTGCCGGAAAATCCATCGATGACGTTCAACCTTATGTTCCACTTGTGTTAAATGCCATTGTCATGACTCTGAATGTAGGAGTCAGTATCATTCCTTGATTATATAGTTTGTAGGCAAAACTAAATCAATTTTTTGGAAATGCATACAGGAACTCATTGAGCTAGGAGCACAAACTGTAATAATTCCTGGGAACTTACCAATCGGATGCTCAGCTGCGTTTTTGACGATCTACTATGGCTCCAGTGATGACGAGTATGATAGCACGACGGGCTGCCTCATCCGGCTAAACAAGTTTGCAGAGTACCATAATGAACTCTTGCAGAGCGAATTAAATAGAATCCGGGAGCTTCATCCTAATGTCAATATAATCTATGGAGACTATTACAATGCTGCAATGCAGTTTTTTCGATCTCCAGATGATTTTGGTACACGAAAATTTCACTCATTAGACTTCTGTATCAATGAAATTGTATTTAACTTCATATTGAAGTGTGTGGTGACGCACTTGACTATGTTATGGCTAATGGGAGTGGATAATTGCAGGTTTTCCAAATGGAGCTTTGAAGGCGTGTTGTGGTGGTAAAGGACCATACAATTACAACCAATCAACAGAATGTGCATCTCCATTTTCGACTTCATGTGCCCAACCAAATACTTATGCTAATTGGGATGGTTTACATTTGACAGAAGCAGCATACAGGGTCATCTACAAGAGTTTGTTTGAGGGTTCATACACCATGCCCCAGTTTAATTCTTTGTGCACTATAAATTTAGGAAAAAGTGGATCGTCCAGATTTGAGTAAGGAGATACTATATATCACTTAACAATATTGACCCATCCTGGAAAGTGAACCACATTGTACCATTAATGTTTCTAAGTGTATATATCAATTCTTGTGTACTTAGTTACATAATTATTTCAGTAGATTTTTACTATTGTATTTGAACACCGTTATGTCAATTTCATGTTCATTTGAAGATTTATGGATCTATTAAACTCCAAAGAAATCTATATACCAATGTTTTTTTTTTAATTGGTTAATCCTCAACCATGCACACCTATATAATATATACTACCTCAGTCACATTGCCCACCTTTCTCTTCTAAAATGCTCCAAAATTATTGCTCTCTAAATTAATTGCTTGAGTTCCCTATTGTCCCTACTTATATTACCGTTCAAATTTTTTAAGATAACCATTATTCATTAGTCAAGGGATCCGAGTGCCTTCACATAACGGGATTCTTAGTGCCCCGGAGAGCTTCAAAACCAAATTCTCAGCAGCACCCCGGCTGGAGCTGGTGCAGTGGTTTATTAGTTAAAATACCCTCACTTGGTTGCAAAGAGATCTATTATGTGGGTGGGTGTGCGTGTGTATACTATACTCTATTATCTTGTCTGATACGGCTTACCAACCATTCTAAATTGTCAGACAAGCAGGCATTTGTCGTTTTTGGTATTTCTTAGACTATCCTGGCAGTCTACTAATGCAAGTCAACCAAAATGGGCACTTGTTTAGGTTTAACCAGTTTGTCAGCGTCTAGTGAGGAGGGCACCATTGCTTAGCAATTAATTACATAGACATGTACTAAATTTC
>BQNB010144442.1:0-16855 GCA_026074375.1 Tanacetum coccineum
CGCTTTTCAAATTGACCTTAACCCTTTACGGTGCTCATCTTGATGTTGGCTTTGGTGGTTTAGAATTTCAGTTTGGTAAGAGTGTAATGTTTAATTTTCATAAGGTGGGTTTTCAAAGACTGTAGGAACAATGTTTGACAAAGAATTGACGAGTTAAGATGGAGAGGGGGTATTAGAATGAAAAGACTCTTTATCATTTCCATCATTTTTTTCATCTATATGATGAGATGATGATGGATGATCAAGGACATTGGAAGATGAGCTAGGATTAGAAGATCGATATCTTTTTGTGCCATGATCAGATCGGGTCTTTCGCTCGTAATGAGGAGCGAGGGGATGCATGACACGATCACATAAGATGTAGCGATCATTTGATGACTCGAGAAGATTAGACACGATATGAGTGAACAATCTAGTCAATAGCATTCCATAAGGTAGAATTGCCTTAGGTGTATTTTGAATGCTTTCCATTCGTTTGAGAATGAAAAATGCTAGATTGTATTTTGTAGAGGTTTTAATGCAATAAAGCATATGACACAGACATGTCAAAACATGATCATGATGACCTCCTAGACAGAATACGTTTTCACATATGATCTCGACCCAAGAACTCATATGATGTTGAATTTCACGATTTAAAATTTCATTGTCATCAACATTAATGGTTTTCTTGTTACGAACACGAGTTACAAGACCTTGTCGAGGAGTTTGATGAGGGTTTTAATAACACTTGGGGAAGGAGGAGTGGTTTGATAACGACCTTTTGTGTGACTGCTAATTTCCAAGTAGTCAAGAGACCACTTGTCAAAGTATGAGCTGTGACCTTTAGAAGGAATCCCCAAAATATTACTGAACTCTTCGAGTGTAAAGGAAAAAGGTTTATTTTGAATGACAAAATTAACAACGAAGTGACCCTCGGAGTTATAGTTGAACTCAAGAACAAAACGGGGAACGATTTTCTCATTTATTTTCAAAAGACACTCAAACCCGATAGACTCAAACTTGGCGTTTATGTAGTTCATGTTTTCAAAGTTTTGACTTACAACCCGACCCTCATGAAAGTATCGTTTTTAAATCAGTTTAAGTGTGTTTTGAAGTGCTTGATCAAACTCATTTGATATGATTGGAATGTAGTTACGAGTGTTTTGGTAATCAAGTCCGGTGATGCGAGGCATTGTCACCTAAAATAAGAGTAATTCCATGTTTTATTAATACAAAATTATAATGTTGACAAGAACCCGTGTCTAGTGTGTGCCTATATGTAACAGATGTGGAGTTGCGGCTAACTCGACTCTAAAAATAAAACCTATGAGTTAACCCAAACACTCCTTAATTCAATTTTGCTCATCCAAACATGTCAAAAATACATATGAATTATGTGTCTTGAATTTTGTTCATGAGATCATTATGCATGTATGCAAAAACATTTTTAGGATGTATTAACAATGCATAAAAGCATTTTTATGGAGTTCCTAACGTGAGTGATTTTGAAATAAAATTGGGGTTTTGTGCGAAAACAATTTTTGACAAACACTCTTCAATCATGTAAATCCTATGTCTACGAGAAGCATATTAGTTATACATTGTGTTATTATAGTCCTAATTTCATATAAACAAAAGAAAAATGAAAATCCCTAATTTTAAGTTTTTGATCAATATGAACTCTAGACACAAATTAGAAAGAAAATAGATGAAATGACTTACAATTAATGATCTTTATAGTGTTAGGATGAGTTATTAGTGTTGATTTGATCTTCAATTGGTGTTTTAGTGGTTGATTTTAAGGTTTTGGTGTGGTTTGGCCGTGGTTCGTCAATGGTGGAAGAGAAGGGGGTGTTTGTTTTTGTGTTTTACAAAATAAAGGGTAACAGACATTTGATCTCGTCTGGTGGCGGTCCCATATCGATATGGGGGCCGCCCGTTTTAATTCAGGGGCCGCCAGAGATATGGGGGCCGCCCTCAGCAGAGGGATTTTGGACTGAAATTTGACAAAAAAGTTTCAAAGAGGAGTGACGCTTTAATTTGCATTTTGCGAATTAAAAGTGCTCAAACTACTTCGGATGAAGTATTTAAGTTGTCACTGACATAGAGTTGAACACTGACAGATCGAGAACACGAAGAAAGAGAAGAACGATTTATCTGGAATGTGTCAATCATGTCCCTAAACCAAGACGTAGATAGTTAAACGATTCACGTTTAAGGGGTTTTGTAAGAATGTCGGCAATGTTGTCAACGGACGGCACTTGTTCGATAGAGATATGTCCTTTTTGGATATTATCACGAAGAAAATGGTGACGAATTTTGATGTGTTTGGTTTGAGAGTGTTGCACCGGGTTTTTGCTAAGGTCAATCGCGCCTTTATTGTCGCACATGATCGGGACGTCGTCGAGTCAAACGATCGTTAGTCGAAAAGACTTGTTTTCATTCATAGTGCTTTGTTGACATGCTTTTTTTGGGTAAATTTAATGACATGCCTTTTCGGCGCTTTACTAATACGGCTTCGGTAGTGGATATAGCAAGAGCGGTTTGTTTCTTTGAAGAACCAAGATGTCAAACTAACATCATATGAACGTACAAATTACAGCTATGCTCTTTCGTCCACATAATTCTCCCGCCAGATCAGAGTCGCATATACTATGATTTCTATGCCGTCCCCTTAGGATAATACAATCCTAAGTGTTGCGTAGTGCCTTTAATGTATCATGAAGATGACGCTTAACCGCTTCAAGGTGAAGAGGTTTTTGGGAGCTCATGGAAGCAGGCACAAAGGCAGACCACTATACATGATATCGGGCCTACTTCCGTTAGTAAAATAAACAACAGATCATGCCTCGATACTTTGGTTACTATCTACCAACTCACATCTCTGTTATCATTCGTGAGTTTAGTATTCGGAATGACAGGATGGGGGTCTTTCATTGTTTCGAATCTTTTAAGCCAAATCCTTAGCATTTTTTTAATATATTTAGATTGATTAAAGAAGATACCGTCTTCCATTTGTTTTTATTTGTAAATCCAAGGATAAGTGGAGTCCACACCATTCATGCTCATCTCGAACACGTCATCATGATTTTGGCAAATTATCACACATGTCTTGACAAGTCGAGCCGAATATAATATCATCGACATATATTTGAAATGATGGTTTGAACTTTTCTTCTTGGTAAAAAGTGTGTTATCTACCATTCTTATTTTGTACTCATGTTTAATAAAAAAAGCTTTTAATCTATCATTCTAACAACCCAGAATTTTCATCAAATGCAAAATCAACCTATTTTTCTATTATCACAATTGTACGGGGAAATTTTTCGCTTTATTACATTACTTGCATTGTCAATATCTCAGTATGCAATGTAACTTGCATAACTAAAGTAGACAAGCTCACGCAACCTATTTATGGCAATCCTGTCTTCATATATGTCAAGCAAACATCATAACATGTCAAGTCAATATCATCATATCCTTTTTGCCAAGTACATTATTCCTATAATGTATCATTCGCAACGTTATATCAAAACGGGCTTTAAACCGTTATCATATGCCTCTAAACCCTAATTCTATGAAAGATTAACATCTAAAGTGAATGCACAAGCTACTAAAGCATATGTACAAGTAATATAACATCTCATTTGAAATATAAAATCTCTTCAAGTCAAAGTACAAGTCCTTAAAAGCTCAATGTACAAGTCATTAAGCATGATCTCTAAAATAGCCGTTTTACCTCCGTTTTCATTTTAATTTCTTCACCATCACTTGTGTATAAGCTACTACACTCAATATACAATGTGTAAACCCTAATTATTCTATTCATAAGCTTTCATACAACTTTTTACACTCAAAACCCTAATTCAAAACCCTAAACCCTAAAACCGAGCTAGTTTCTAAACCATGACTCGTTTCTTGATTTTTATCCATTGTAAACCCAAACCAACACTCAAATAAGTTGTAATAACTTAATTTACAACATTCTCAATCATATTCCATCATCATTTCATCATTTTACTTCAATTATACAAGAAATAAACCTAGAAAACCCTAATTATGCCCTAATTGGAACTTTTGACCCGTTTACTCATTTTCTACCCATTTTAACCCAAACCACCTATCAAATTTTGATTATAATCCTTAATATAAGTCTTGGGATCAGTAACCCATCATTCTTAATCAAATATACACGAATTACAAGCTTGAAAACCCTAATTGAGCCCTAATGTACCCGAATCTCATAACCTTTTCATTTTGACCCATTTTGAAAGTTTTTCTTACAATCAAGCACCTTGATGACCATGATACTTCATCCCTAAGAAGCTTACAAGCACCTCTCATCAAATATCTTCATTATTTTTTATTACTTCACATGGTCTCTTGTTTCTTCTATCCTTAGCCGCGGCATACCATGATCAAAAAAACTCACCATAGCTAGTTTCTAGCTTATACAACATATCATATAGCTTCTCCACATCCCTACCTAGCTTATACACATGTACCATATCATATCACAAGCAAACCTTAGCCCTTAAGGGTTATTCGACTATAAATAGGAGCCTAAACACTTCATTTCAAACCATCCCCCACTTCCTCCTCTATAACCCTTACATAGTAGCAATCCTTTGCTCTAAGAGATCCTAAGAGGTCTTAAGAAGGCTCAAGTTCAGAAAGGAAGCAAAAGAAACCAAGAAACGAAGCCTCGGAGTCGTTATTCTAGGCGTACGAAGCTAAAAGTCCTGATTTTGACCCGTTTCTAAGATATAAGCTCAAACCAGGTTCTCTAAGCTTATATTCTGTATTCATGCCGTCATAATGTTCATATGATCATGCTAAAATTGTAATATAAAGCTTTAAACTCAAAAACCTATGTGTTTTACCTTTTTGATTCTTATCTAGAAAATCTTAATACTTACTATGCGTCTCGAAATGCATCCACTAAGAGTTCTAGATTTAATATACTATCGGTTACCATCATATACTTTATACGATTACCATGCTCCAGAAAAGGAGACAAAGACCATACGTCACATCCTTAACGACAGAATAGACACATATGACTGCATTTCAAACCTTCACTCGAGATAGCTAAAGTATAAAACATATTTGGTATCAATAATAGATACCCGAATTCTAAAGATCTTAAATGGGCGAACCCTCACCAATTTTTTGGGTGGGAATTTTGATAGTTTTTGTGCTAGTCATACACATTCCTTCAGAGACGCTCTTAATACTTGGTTTTCGTCGGTATGTGTCATAAAATTTTTTAAATTTGGGTAAATTACCTTTTTAAGCTATGTTTTACTATATATTACCCATCATTTTAAGGAAACAAAGCAAATGACAAATGAAAGAATAGTTTCTAAGGCTTATTTCCCCCTTACACTTAATTGGAAACATTGTCCCAATGTTTCTATAGAATTGTCCCAATGTTTCTATAGAAGTACCGTTAAAAACGGTAAAAAGAAAAGAAAACATGTAAAAGAAACTAGTACTCCCATGGTTTGCTCAATAATGGGATGAAAGATGCGATAATGGTTAAATCGTCCCTTCCTAGAATCGTCCAATTGAAAACTTCCTAAGAACTTCCAAGTTCTTCTCATCAAATATAACTTGTATCATAGACAAGAAAACTACCACAGCATAAAAATCGGCGGATAAATACCTTATACAATAAGAGTTTAGGGTTTCGACTCTACGAAAGCAGTAAAGATAGGACGAGAGTAATGATATAATCATAGAATTTTCTGCAGGTTTACAAAAGAATTACAAATTTTAAATACTGCACATTTATTTTTCAGAAATACTAGAAAATTTTAAATTTTTTTATAGCTGGAGACGTGACGCCATCAGGATAAATCCTCACGCCGTCTCCAGCATCTGTGAAAATTTCTTCTTTGTTTTTTATAGAGAAATTTCCTGCATGCATTTTTATAAGTCAAACGGAGAAAGCACTCCATTAAAAACCTAGAAATTATCTAACAATCATATGACTCGTAAACTGACGCGATTTAATCTATTTTATTTATGTCAAATGTTTGAATTGTTCTTAAAAACCGGATATATCCCTTACACTTATTTTTTTGCAAAATACCTTTGTTGCAAATAAGATAAAGTTACTAACAAACAAGCATGACACGAAATACACACCTCCAATAATTCAACATATAAATAAACAATATAGAATTAAAACACAAGACACTCATAATATGTGGGAAATTAAATATTGGGTTGCCTCCCAAAAAGCGCTTTTCTTTATTTACGAGTCTTGTAGCTTGACTTGAAAGTAAACTTTCTACGTGACTTCTCATTCATCATCCAAAGTTATACGTCATCTCTGTTGGTGTCCAATACGCTCTTTTGATATGGTTTCACCCGTTGTTTATTTACGATGAATTCGTTCCTATCTTCATCGTATAGCTCAATCACGCCATTTTTCATGTCCTTGCATACTGAAAATACATTTTGACTTTAGTTTCCCAGGGACATAAAATAAATAGTAAAACTTGACACATAAAATACCTACGCACAATGACACATCACTCCCCCTTTTTGTTGAATCCAAAAAGGTCAATCATCGACATGTAAAGAGAAAGAGTTCAACGATACCTAAAGGTCAATCATCGACATGTAAAGAGAAAGAGTTCAACGATGCCAAGACTCCCCTTTGATGTTTACTCTCCCTCTTTTGGGGCACCAAGGGATCGATCTTACAATATTTTGCTATAAAACCAAGATAGAAATAAAAGTGTAAGAGAACATTTCTAACATGTAGCAATGATTAAGACAAATATATACATGTCTATGTAGAGAAAGAGAAGATATAGCCATATAAGTCATAATGCATACACATTCCTCATAACATTAAGATACCATTCATTCATAATATATAAAATTCATACTCGCATAACAAAACTACTTCATACGGAACATAAGCTTATGCGTGATAATATGAATTTGTTCCAATACATAGATATACTAAGATTAAACACTAGTACCCTAATAATATTAATACTTCATAGATCCTAGATGATTCTCGAGTCATAGATAGTGGTTTTGAGCAAAAGGTTTAGGTAAATTATTATTTAGAAGTAGTGAAAATGTTTTAAGGATGAGGTGAAGATGGTGAGGCAATGGCGGAGGTAAGAAGATATTACAGGTGAGCAAACATTAAGTTTATCTCATCCCTAAGAGTAAAGAAGAGGTTTCGGTTATGAAAACAACAAAGACAAGTTGAGCCATGATAGTCATGGTAGTTAAAGTAAATATGGTGACTCATGAGAGGTGGTTAAGGTGGTGGTTGTGGTGAAAGAGTATCAAGAATGTGATCAAGAGGAGTGATTGGTGACAAGGATAAAGTGATATCTAAGGAAGGATGACTTTGGAGTGGAATTGGGTTTGAAGGTCTTAGAGGTGCATCCATGATATCATTAAGAAAGGGATTTGATAGTTGAGGAGATGATGTGTCATTTGAGGAAGGAGGTGAAGATTGAGGTTTTGACTCAAATGAGGAAGAGGTAGTGCCAAAGGTGGATGATGTATCTTTAGTTGATGAAGTTTTTAATGGTGAATTTGTTGGAGACGGAGAAGGGAATTTTGTTATAGGAGAAGGTGTGGTAGTGTCTTCTTCATCACTAGATATGTTTTCTACCAAAGGTTATCTTAGAGTTGAATGATTATTAGTTTGTATATTTCATGAAGGTTAGAAGAGGAAACTTAGGTGGAAATACATGCAGTAGAAAGAAAAGTGAAGAAAGATGATGTGCAGATGATAAAGATGGTGAGGATGAAGACTATTTAATTTGGAGGTAGTGGATTAAAGAAGTAAGGCACGGGAAGGTGATTATATGATTCCAAGAAGTGTTTAGCACAATGCAGGAAAGTAGCTGAGTTATAGAGCGGATAGTCAACTGCACAGAAAATCAGGAGGGACACAGTAAAATTCTTGTAATCTTGATGGCGGTCCTATAAATATAGAGGCGGACCCAGATATATATAGGGGCCTATATTTTACCGCGGAGCGGGGCGGGCGCATTCATACCTCTGGATAACAGCTACAAAAATTTCCTTTGCTAGCTTTACTCAAGACATGAAAACTGGCGACCATAATCTCTAGGACACCGACCTCTATCCAGGACAGCAATCCGTTCGTAACCGACATCATCTTACCACAGAGACCGAACTAACACACAATACACTATCAACTAACTAATCGCCACCTTCTATCAGGCTCAGCTAATCCTAATTCTATAGAGAAGAAAACTTAGGCATATTGACTAAGAAATAATCAAGCATGCATAATATCATAGAAATAACCATAGTGTATCAAAGTGCATGCAAGCAAGGTTTAGGATAATAAAATGAAACGATCATCCAAGGCAAGTTACGTTGCCCAAACTAAGTACTAAAAATTCTAAAAAGACCAGCAGTAATAGGAAACAATAATAACACTACCAAGAAAATAACGCACATCCTCGTCTCACAACCACAAACCAATACAAGGGGCCAGAGTAGGTCTTTGTCAAAATCCCCCCCAAACCCAAGCGTCCAGAAAACACATACCGTTCAGTACCTCGACCTCGCTCACTCTAGCATGTGTGAACGACCTATAACACAAGTTTATTGAGGGGGGGGGGGGGTATATTTTATTTATTTATTTTGTGGTTGTTGTGTTGGGAGGGGGGGGTAATAAATAAAAAAAAAAATTATAAATATAAAAATTAACTTATAATAAATAATTAATAATAATTAGGGGCAAATACATACTAAATAAATAAAAATAAATAAATTTGATTTGGGGGGGGGGGGGGGGGCTAGTGTGGGGATTGAAAAGGGTTAGGGTAATATAATAGTATAGGGAATTGGGGGGGGTTGGTTAAGTGGTATAAAAAATTTACAGTGCCTCGACGCCTAACAACCCGATTGTAGCGTAAGGTCCTACCACACCTAATACACTTTGAACCAACAAATCCTTAATGTTATGGGGGGGGAGGGGTACCGATTGGTCCACTCATATCACCAACACGCGTTCTAGTGATTGGTTAACCATTGAGTCCAATGCAGACCAAACGATGTATGATAGACACAAAAACAAATAACCGTATATACTCCAACAAAAGAAAACCCACTTCTATTTCAAAAGGGATATCGTGGATTAACGAACAACGTAGAGATAAAGAATTTAAATGGGCTTTTAGATTTAAGTAAAGTATTATTAAGAGAAAATTAATATAATAAAATAAATATGTTTTAGTGGAGTTTAAGGAAGAGTAATATATAAAAAAATAATGGATGTAAAAAAATAGATAAAAAAAAATTTTTTGTTGATGCGACAATATTATAAGGACATGGAATAATGAAAATGACAGTGAATTTTGAGAATTTATATTAAAAGAGAGAGATAGGAGTTAAATAAAAATTAGGGTTATTGTAGAATACAAAACAGACTGAAAAAAAAGGGGGGAGTCTATATGATTATACACATTTAAACAATTAACTAAAAAATTCATAATATTAATCTAAAAATATAAACAATATAAAAGTTAAAAAGAAGAAGTTAGGTGTGGGGAAATGAAATATAATAATTAAAAAAGATAGGATATAAATACAAACTACCTCCTTGACCACAAACAAAAACCCCACACTCCAACACTTCCGACCAGCTTCCCCACCCAACATCTCCGGCGCTGACGACCGGGGTGGGGGGCCACACCCCCATACCACCACCACGCACAAACTACCCCCTCATCTCAAGAAAATAAAAAACGCCAAACCACCCCCAATACCACTACGTGGCCACAATACTAAAACAAACTAAACCCCCCCACACCGAACTCAAACCAACGTAATATGAATTACATATCAAACCCACGAAAACACAAGTATAAATAAATATCTAATGTCTATATAGCAATTTTCCAAATTGCTTATTTCTTCATTTTTCTCCACAAGTCTTTGATGCCCTTCCCGATTGACCTTATTCCACCTCGTTGCTCATCTCTCAATTGGACTTGACGGTTTAGAATTTCAGTTTGACGACAGTAGAATGGTTACATGTTAGGATCAATATTGGGTGGGTTTGAAAAGACTCGAGGAATATCATTTAATAATGAATTGACAAACGGGTGGGAGAGGGAGTGCTTGCATACGAGGTCCCTTCATCATTTCCATCATTATCATCATTGTTGAGATGAGAGGAGGATGGTTGACTGAAGGCGGATGAAGAAGAAGTGGAATGATAACCTCTTTTCGTGCCATAATCCTTTCGAGTTTTCCGCTCTTGTTGAGCGGTAAGAGGATACATGACACGATCATGCAAGTCATAGTAATCATCTAACACCCTATGACTAATGGTCATGACATGTTTAAACAAGCGAGTTAATAACATGCCATATGGCATAATCAACCGAGGTTGTTTAGTGACTAACTCCATATGTTTTGAAATAAAATATGCAAGATTATATCGCTTTGACCTAGCGATACAATAGAGCATGTGACAAAGACACACGAGGACATGATCCCGGTTACCCCCAAGACAAAATACATTTTCCTGAATAATTTCAACCCAAGATTTCATTACGGTGACAATTTCACGAGTTAAAATTTCATTTTCTTCGACAAGAACGACGTTTTTATGACGAGTACGAGTAACCGGGTCCTCCCTTTCCTCTTGAACATAGATTTTAATTTCATCAGGACAAGGAGGATTGGTTTGATAAGGACCATTCATAGGGACACTATACTGCAAGTCGTCAAGAGACCACTTGTCGGTAAACGAACATGCACCATTTGTGGGAATACCAAGAATTTGACCAAATCCTTCAAGAGTGAAAGAAAAGAATTGATTTTGAATGACAAACTCGATTAGCATTTGACCCTCTAAAGTATAGTTGACTCGGTATTGACTATAAAACTTAAGGATAAAACGTGGACAAATTTGTTCATTGATTTTAAGAAGACAATCAAACCCAATATGACTAAATATGGACTCAACATAGACCAAATCATCAAAATCTTGAAAAACTACCCGACCCTCATGAATGCAACGACTTTCAAGATTCTTAAGCATCTCTTTTAAAGGTGAGGTGTATTCGTGTGATATTTTTGGAATGTAGCTTTTTGTGTTTTGGTGGTCTTCAGCAGTTTTACGAGGCATTGTCACCTAGATAGAAAAGTAATACCATGTTTTATTATTGTGAACTTGTAATGTTAATAGGAATTAGTAACTAGTGTGTGCCTATATGTAACAAATGTGGAGTTGCGGCTAAATTGACTCTAAAAATAAAAACCTATGAGTTAACCCAAACACTCCTTAATTCAATTTTGCTCATCCAAACATGTCGAAAAATACATATGAATCATGTATCTCGAATTTTGTTCATGAGATCATTATGCATGTATGCAAAAAAAAATTTAGGATGTATTAACAATGCATAAAAGCATTTTTATGAAGTTCCTAACGTGAGTGATTTTGAAGTAAAATTAGGGTTTTATGCGAAAACAATTTTTGACAAACACTCTTCAATCATGCAAATCATATGTCTACGGGAAGCATATTAGTTATACATTGTATTATTATAGTCCTAATTGCACATAAACAAAAGAAAAATGAAAATCCCTAATTTTGAGTTTTTGTTCAATATGAACCCTAGACACAAATTAGAAAGAAAATAGATGAAATGACTTACAATTGATGATCATTATAGTGTTAGGATTGATTATTAGTGTTGATTTGATCTTCAATTGGTGTTTTAGTGGTTGATTTTAAGGTTTTGGTGGTTTTGGTTCGTGGTTCGTCAATGGTGGTTTTAGAGGGGGTGTTTGTTTTTGTGTTTTACAAAAAATAGGGTGTCAGACTTTTGGTCTCGTCTGGTGGCGGTCCCATATCGATATGGGGGCCGCCTGATTTAAACAGGGAGCCGCCCTAGATATGGGGGATGCCCTCAGCAGAGGGTTTTTGACTCGATTTTTGACAGAAATTTTTTACGGAAGGAGTGACGTTTTAATTTGCATTTCGCGAATTAAAAATGCTTAAAGTACTTCGAACGAAGTATTTAAGTTGTCACGATACGGAGTGGAACACGGACTAGAATCGAGACAAAAGAAGAGAGAAACGATTTATGGAATGTGTTCCATCATTCCTAAACCAAGACGTAGATAGTTAAACAATTCACGTTTAAGAGGTTTAGTAAGAATGTCGGCGATGTTGTTGACGGACGACACTTTTTCGATAGAGATATGTCCTTTCTGGACATTATCATGAAGAAAGTGGTGACGAATTTCGATGTGTTTGGTTCGAGAGTGTTGCACCGGGTTTTCGCTAAGGTCAATCAGGCCTTTATTGTCGCACATGATCGGGACGTCGTCGAGTCGAACGTCGTAGTCAATAAGAGCTTGTTTCATCCATAGTACTTGTTGACATGCCTTTCCGGCGCTTACATTTTTGGCTTCGGTAGTGGATATAGCAAGAGCGGGTTGTTTCTTCGAGAACCAAGATGTCAAACAACATCCCACGAAAGTACAAATACTGCTAGTGCTCTTTCTGTCTACATAATCTCCCGCATGATCAGAGTCGGCATATACTACGGTTTCTATGCCGGTCCCCTTAGGATACCATAATCCTAAGTGCGTAGTGCCTTTAATGTATCGGAAGATACGCTTAACCGCTTCAAGATGAGAGGTTTTGGGAGCCTCTTGGAAGCGTCCACAAAGGCAGACACTAAACATGATATCGGACCTACTTGCCGTTAGGTAGAGTAAACTACCTATCATGCCTCGATACTTGGAACTATCTACCGACTCATACTCTTCATCTTTCATAAGTTTAGTATCCGAGGACATGGGGGTTTTCATTGGTTTAGAATCTTCTAAGCCAAATTTCTTAAGCATTTCTTTAATATATTTAGATTGATTAAAGAAGATACCGTCTTCCATTTGTTTTATTTGTAATCCAAGGAAGAAGTTAAGTTCACCCATCATGCTCATCTCGAACTCGTCATGCATGATTTTGGCAAATTCATCACACATGTCTTGACAAGTCGAACTGAATATAATGTCGTCGACATATATTTGATCGATGAAGAGATTTGAACTTTTCTTCTTAGTAAAAAGTGTGTTATCTACCATTCCTATTTTGTATTCATGTTTAATAAGAAAAGCTTTTAATCTATCATACCAAGCTTTGGGTGCTTGTTTAAGACCATATAAAGCTTTCTTTAGTTTATAAACATGATCTGGTTTTTCGAAGTCAATGAATCCTAGAGGTTGTGCCACGTATACCTCCTCATTGATAAAACCGTTCAGGAATGCACTTTTTACATCCATTTGGAATAGCTTAAAATCTAAAGCACAAGCATAAGCTAATAGTATTCTAATAGACTCAAGTCTAGCAACAGGGGCATAAGTTTCATCATACTCGATGCCCTCTTGTTGATTGTAGCCTTGAGAAACTAACCTAGCCTTATTTCGAGAAACAACACCGTTCTCGTCTAACTTATTTCTAAACACCCACTTAGTTCCTATGATTGTCATATTCTTAGGCTGTGGTACTAACTCCCAAACATCGTTTGCAATGAATTGATTTAATTCTTCTTGCATAGCGATTAACCAACTTTCATCCGTTAAGGCTTCATTCACATTCTTAGGTTCTATAGTAGATATAAAACAAAAAAGTTACTTTGGTTTTGGGATTGTGACCTAAGCGTTCTTTGGTTAAGGTTTCATATGACATTTTCTAATGGATGGTTCCTAGATTCTTTAATATTGACTATTTCTAAAGTTTCATCCTCAATTTCATTCTCTAAGTTTTTCCTTCCGGTAACCTTAATTGCTTCTTCTTCATCCAAGTCATCATCCACCAAGGGTGATGTCTTAGAGGGTAGAGGAGTTTCATCGAATGTCACGTTGAGTGATTCTTTGATTTTCATGGTGTGTTTATTAAGGATGATATAGGGTTTGCTATTTTTGGAGTAACCTAAAAAGCACCTTCGTATGACTTTGGGTCAAACTTAGTAAGGTAGTATTTGGTGTTTAAGATGAAGCACTTGCTTCCAAACACTTTAAAGTAATCAAAAGTAGGTTTCCTACGTCTCAAGAGTTCATAAGGTGTTTTACCTAAGATAGCTCTAATTAGAATTCGGTTGAGGATATATGTTGAAGTATCAACGACGTTACACCAAAACATTTATGGTAACGATTGTTCATTCAACATTATTCTACTTATTTCTTGTAGTGACCTAATTTTCCTTTCTACCACACCATTTGATTGTAGAGTGCGTGGAGCCGAGAAGTTATGTGTAATACCATTGGCATTACAAAATTCTTCAAATTGCACTTCATTATCAAATTCTCTACCGTGGTCCATCCTAATTGACACTATTGAACATCCCAATTGATTTTGTATTTTCTTACTAAAGATTTCAAATTGCTCGAAAGCCTCGGTTTTATTCTTAAGGAATCTTGTCCAAGTATACCTAGAGTAGTCATCTACTATGACTAATGTGTAAAGATTTCCTCCGTAACTCCGTACGGTGGATGGACCAAAGAGATCCATATGAAGGAGTTCTAAGCATCTAGTCGTTGAGACTATATTCTTAGCTTTGTGACTAGCATGAGCTTGTTTTCCAATTTTGCAAGCATCACAGAAGTGTTGATCAAACTTAAGCTTAGGTAAGTTTCTAAGTAATTCCTTAGATGCTAACGATTGTATGAGACGCATATTAGCGTGACCTAATCTCCTATGCCACAACGTGGAGTTTTCATCAATCGTTGTAAGACAAATTTTGTCTTTTGGCTTATTTCCTAATTTCATCACATATAAGCCTTTCTTCCTAATACCTCTACCTATAACATTACCATCCTTAGTGATTTCACTATCATGTTCAGAGAAAGTTACTCTACACTTATTATTACATATTTGTCCTACACTTAGCAAGTTAAATCTTAAGTTATCTACATGTTCTACATTATCTATTTTGAGAGAGTCATTCGAAATCATACCTTTGTCAATGATAATACCGCGAAGATTACTACCAAAAATAACATTACCTCTGTTGTATGCCTTGTAGGTTGAGAAGAGCTTTCGGTTACCCGTCATGTGTTTAGAGCATCCGCTATCCTTTATCCACTCATCGGGTTCCAAGTCGATTCCAAGGCATATCTATTTATGTAAGACAATAACTCAAGCATTTGGTCCCCAATATCTCATGGGTCCAAAGTTGTTAGTGGTAAACATCCCTTGCATTTGATGCAATTGATTGGGATATGGAAATGGAGGACACATTTCCCATGGCATGTAACTTTGACGTTGAAAGTTGTTCCAAGTTACGGGAAAGCCATGAGGTTGTTTTGTCGACCAACATTTCTTTTTGGTTGCAATGTCTTAGAACGAGGATATTTATTATTGACTCTTCTAGGTGGTGGAGTTTTTGACCTAAAGTTTGATTTATAAAATCTAACTCTGGGTTTTAACGTTGGTTTATAAAATTGTTTGATCTCATTATCACTAGCAACATGAATTTTAACATTGTTCACCATTATGTGTTTTGGTCTAGGGCCCAAAATGGATTTTTGAAAAGAGACGGATTTTTTAGATTTTGGTGAATAGACAGGCGGCCCCTTGATTGCTTTGGGGACCGTCTGGAGTTTATGGGGGCCGCCCAAGATATTTGGGGGACCGCCACCAGAGGACGTTTCTTTCTGAGTTTTCACAAATTTTATTTCCTTAGACTTACTAATTGATGCTTCACATGATTTAAACCTTAAACCTAATTTATCACTGGAGGGTTTTTGATTGCTTAACATTTCACTTAAGCAATGTGTGCTCTTTTCAAATTTAGTTACTTTAAGAGCTTCTTTTTTGAGTTTTTCATTCTCAGTTTTAAATGATTGACAATTTGTACATTCGAGATCAACTCCCTTGTTTTTCTCTAATGTAGACAATTTTAATTTTAGTTTACTAAGTTCGTTTTCTAAACTGTTTCTAATAGGTTTTAGCCGTTTATTCTTAGTGATTATTTTCAAACTCATCTTGCAAAGTTTATCATACTCATTATCAAAAGTAACATCATCTATTGATGAATTTTCATCACTAAAGTAAGAGGAATTGGAACATACCTCATTTGATGCTTGAGCTACGAGACACGTCTCATCTTTGGCCTTCTCATCATCTTCTTCATCGCTATCACTCCAAGAACCTCCGACAAATGCTCTTTGGTTCTTATCTTTCGGTGGTTTTGGACATTCTCCAATAAGATGATTTGGATCACCGCATCTAAAACATTTTCTATCACTTTTTCCGTTCTTGTCATCTCGGCTTCTTTAGAACGTCTTTTTGTTGTTTTGAGGTTGTCTCACGAATCTACCTATTCTCTTAAAGAACTTATTGAAGTCTCTAACCGCCATGACGTATTCTTCGTCTTCACTTTCGGAATTCGAACACTCCTCGTCATTAGATTTTTTCTTAGCCTTTAAAGCAAGAGATTTTCTTTCTCCCTTAGCTGTGACTATTTCATAAACTTTCTTGATGATCATCTCGTAAACTTTGAGATTCCCGATGAGTTCATCAAGGAACAGTGATGTTAAGTCTTTTGACTCTTCAATCGCGGTGACCTTTGCTCTCCATTTAGGATGTAGAGCCCTAAGAAACTTCCTAACATAATTCTTGCTAGAATAACCTTCATCAAGAGCTTTTAGACTAGTAATAATAGTATTAAATCTAGCAAAAGCACTATCTATAGATTCGTCTTCAGAAATGACAAATTGTGCTCATTGTTGTACCAAAAGGTAGATCTTGTTATCTTTGACTTGGTTATTACCTTGATGGATGATTAACAAAGTTTTCCAAATTTCTTTTGCCACATTACACATAAAA
>BQNB010144443.1:3180-16855 GCA_026074375.1 Tanacetum coccineum
ATGTCCTCTTTTTAATTGTGTGTGTTTTATAATGAACACGCAGTTTAAGAAAATATATACGTGGTTTTTAAGAAAAAAGTTAAAAAATCACCAATTACAGTTAACAAATTCACAACGGTAAAATTGACGTGCCCAACTTAGCTACCGCAAACCTTACGACAGTTTTATACAGTGATCAAACGTTCACGTCAAACCCAAATACCCCACTACGATTGTATGGATAATAACCCATCAAACAAACACATCAACATTTTACAAAATCACTATGCAAGCGACCATTATACGCACTCCATGCGAGAAAAAAATTGACACAACCCGTGTGCAACGCACGGGTCTGCATGCCTCGTGATAACTAAAATTATAAAAAACTACTTTGTTAAATTAATTTTTCTTTATTTATAAACATGTTGTTAGTTATATACTATTTCAATGTAAACAAACTTTATCTATTAGTATACATATATAACAATCATGGTATCTATGATGAGTTTATTTTATGCATTCGTATTATATATGATATAAAGCGATTTTTTTATTAGTTATTGTGTTGCTATATTGTTTTCGGTCATTTACTTCATTTTGAACCTCAGGATATCGTACCTTTGAAACAAATATTGTTTTTGTTATTTATAAAATTATAATTGATGAGGCGTAATTTTATACACTTTTTCGGGGTCATTTAACCCCTATAATCATGCAAAAATGCTTAAAATATGTGCTTAATCGTTTCTTTTTGCATTTTTGGCACTTGAAAGACATTTGGAGGAAATACACGTGACTTGAGCTCTATTTTGGAAGAAACAGGACAAGAGTGCAACTTTACACAACAAAGGCTTGAAGAATTGCTTACAGAATGTGGAGACGATGTCAGGATTACTTGTAAAAGTCTTCATACTACCTTGTGCGTTTCCCAAGCAAGGTATCACGTAGACGGCGTTTTCGTGTAATTCGTCATGCTTCTCGGAAATACTTACACATACATCACAAGTGTGACAAGGAAATAGAGTTAGGAGAAGCATACTAAGGATCATGCATGATTAAGTAAACACTTCTCTTTTATCATACGAATTCTCCACATTAAATTAGTTTAATTATTAGATAATTAGTTAAGACAAACCCCCTTCAAACCCGAGATTTAAATTGCTTTCATAAAATATAAAAATACAAAAATATTCTTCTTTTAACTTGTAAACCTTAGTTACATTTAGTTCAAACCTTCACACGCTATTCCCCTAGAGAACGATAACAACCCCCATGTCTTGCCTATACTACACTACAACGGTTAGGTACACTACCTAGGGAGTTGTAAAACTTATTGGGAGTTTTAAACCCTCATCAAGGATCCATCTCCACTTGGGATGATCTTACTACTCGTTTCCTTGCTCAATTTTTTCCACCAGGAAGGACTTCTAAACTTCAAAATGACACCTTGATGTTCTAACAACATCAGGCTTAATATCTTTCTGAAGCATGGACTCATTTCAAGGACTTACTCAAAAAGTCCCTCATTATGACATCGATCTTTGGCTCCAAATCCAAATTTTCTACGATCATGTCTCTATTCATCTTAAGAGGGAAATTGACCGCGCCGCCGGCGGTAAGCTTCGCGATAAGAACGCCAAAGAATCTTGGGAAATCATAGATAATCTTGCTCTTTATGACTATGAGAGCTAGAATGATCCAAGAGACTTTGCCAAACCGGTCAAGGCAATTTCTTTGCTTCAAAATACTCAAAAAAGGCATGACCGACGACTTCTTGAGTTTGAAGACCTAATTAGCTACTTTCTAAAAGGATCAAGAATGACACCTAAAACAAGCTCAACACACGTTCCTCAAGCATACGCCAAGGTGATTTCTTCAAATCCACACCCACAAAACTTTAACGAGCCACAAAGGCAAAATTCTTTCACTTTTCAAAAACGTTCCCATCTGGGTCTCCAAAACCAAACACTTGAACCTAGCTTCGAAGCCCGAGTACAAGGATACATTGAAGCACATACGAAACGGATGGAAAGGTTCGAGGAAGCCATCTTTAAGCAAAGAGAGGAAATCAACGACATAATGGAAAAAATGTTTGGGTTTTTGAAAGAACTTACAACAAGTAGGACGCTGGAAAAAGGTATTGGTAAGAGAAGAGGTTAGACACCCCGTTACCAAGAAAATTAAAGCCATCTCCTTTGTTAATATAAAGATGGAGAAGAATACTGAGAACAACAAAGTTGTTGACAAAAATGTTATAGAACTTAGTGAATTAAATGTACTAGAGCCTGAAGAAGTAGTCGATGTAAAGGAAGAAGTTGAAAATGGAACGGGTATGAGGAGATCAAGAGTATGAAGGAGAAGATAACGGGAGAAAAAAATCGTAGAACTAGTGGAGATGCCTAGGTCACAACCCATATGGTATTACCTAAATCACGAAATCAACAAGGAACTAATCGAAAGTCTTATAGGCAATCAAAGGTATAATGACTCTTTGCTAGTGACACGTTTAGGTAAGATGGACCACGAGACCTACAATTTGTTACACGTAGGACCTATGTACAACGCAATCCTCAAGAAGAAAATAACAAAAAAGATGACGTGGAAGGCAATTTTGTGATACCATGTAACGTAGGAGGATTAAAATACATGGATGCCTTAGTCGACTAAAGATCTGATGTGAACGTTATGCCCCTTTTCCATCTACAATAGATTAACCAACGGAAAGCCCGTAGGAACCAACATTAGACTCTCAATAGCTAGTCATTCATATATTTTCCCCTTAGAGGATGTATTAGCTAAGATATCCGGTTATGTATACCTATAGATTTCGTGATCTTGGATGTTAAGGAAGATGAGAAGTGTAACACCCCTAAAATGGGTCGCCGTGGAAATATGTCTGGGAGTGTTACTTCATAATACAATAGCACAAGATATAAGAGAACGACCTCCAAAAGAGTCGTTTGAAAGATAATCTCATTGATTTAATTGAAATTTAAATAGTTATAACATTTTTCCCAAAGTTGAATCAAAATGAAAGACTCAAAATAATACAACGAGATTGATAGTTTGATTGCAAGTAGAAATCCATGAATGAAATCTTGAAAAGTTTAGACTCCAATGCACATCAAGAACGTCAAACAGCTTATTCACCTAAGAAATGTATGCTTAAAAGTGTCAACATACAGTTGGTGAGTTCATAGGTTTAAGTAAGTAATAAAGTTGGACCGCAAGGTTTAAAGTATGTATTGCTTGGTATACAATATCCGAAGAAGTGATTACGATTGCACTAAGCTTATGACACCGAGGCTACGACAGTATATGTATGCCAATCAAATTCAGACAAAGTAAGTGCTCATGTGAATGTTGTAACATTCAAAATTCGACATGGTATACGACCGTTGGCCATGTTTGGCACCAATCCTGGACGGGGATGTCAATCTCAATAGATCTATTTATAACACTTGCGCTTACACACAGTAATTAACAGCTCATGATAATTCGTGTAAAAGAATTATTGTTACTTAGGCTAATCCGTAATCATTTGAATGAAAGTAAAGTATTTGCGTCCATAAGTAAAAACAAGCAATGTATCTCACCCCGAGATTTGTAAAATAATTGTAAACAAGTTAAAGCGGGGCTATAAACTCACTTCAAGTGATGCTATTGATTTTGGAATAATCAATAACGAAAGTCATCACAATAGACCGGTATGCAGCCTATTTAATTATAGGTCGATTAAGAATAATGCAATCAAAATAAATTAAAACAATGTATTTTATATTGTTATATCACCACCTAATAGTTTTAGTTTTAGTTTATAAATTAAAACAATGTTTACGTTAAGTTTATCATTTAATGTCTAAGGGGGCGTTTGGGTTTGCTTATTGAAAATAGATTATTCGTTTTCAAAACGGATAATCAGATAATCAGCTTTAACAAAACGTGGTTTTTAAATGTAGTGTTTGGATTTGATTATTTTGACAAAACATATTATTTAAAAATTTAACTTGTAAAATGGCTAAAAGGTCCATTATGATAAATTGTACTACTAAGCATTCTTCTCATTTATTAGAGGGTATCATTGTAAATTTCAACTCATTTAATGCACCAATAGTGCTGCGTTTTCCAAAAGCACCTGACTACCAACTTTTCTATAACCACGTTTTCACACTATGAAAACGCAAATAAGTGATTTCTCATTTGTTTTTCCCAAACATTTTTTTTGGATTATCTCCAGTCACAAAACGCAATAAGTAGATAAGTAGGTCCAAAACGCAATGGCAAACACCCCCTAAGTATATACACTTGTAAAATATTCCATTAATCTGAAAATTAATTATAGTTAGTTACACTCGATCTACTATTATTATTTCTAAAGTGACAAAATATATAGTCTAATTAATTCGTATATAATATTTATAAAGTTTTTAAAACGCGTATTAATATTATATAAGTGTTACTATATTATTTCTTAAGGTTTTTATAGTCCAAACGGACCCGGAAACACTCGTAAACACCTAATTTAGTTTCTATCAGCTTTTATACTTTATAAAAGTGTGCAGGAAGTTTTATATAAAAGTTGTCTAGTTTTAATGAAGATTAACTCACTCATATTACACTTTTAGGCTTCGAAAACAAGCGTTTTTTAACCGAAATATCATTCCGAGCAACTTTCTAGTTTTATACTTAAGTCGGTTCGGACCTGAAAGGGCTCAAAAAGCGAAAATAAAATCTGTTCAGTATATACTAATTTTACCAAAAGCTGTCAAAACAAAATAGTTACCGGTAAACTTTAAAACTTCATAATTTTTTCGTTTTACGTTTGTTTTTCGCGTTCTTTATATCCATGGATTCGTATTAAAATGTACCAACATAATTTTAAGGTTTTTACTCGTCGAATAATCCTTATATTTACTGTTTACATTGGCTGTTAGCAAGGGTTATATACCTCAAAACTTGTAATTTTTACGTCATTTCTATACTACAACATCTTCTAAGTTAACCACTTCATTCTCTTTTAATATCAACAACATCCACTAACCTAGTCTCATCCATCTCATCTCAAATATATCAATAAAATGCCAAGAACATAAATAAATTATAAAACTATATAAACTAATTCATGGATAATTTATTTAACAACTAGTTTAATTATTTAACTAGTTCATGTAATATATCAAAATAAATGTTTTCTAATGTTCTAACACGTTTACTAATTATTTTCATCCATGTGTAAGTATTTACATGTTTATATATATTCTTGATTTTCTTGTGAACTTGTTAAAATACAAAACTAAGTGGTGATATAATTTAAAATATATGAAAATCATATGAAAGTAAACATAATGAAAGTATGAAGAAAATAATAAGAACCTTGGATGATGATGGTGATGATTTGGATACAATACTAACTTAAATCAAACCTAGTTATTTGATACTAACTTAAACTCTTAGAACACTTGAGATTATCCTTGCTAAAAATAAAAAATCACTAAGTCTTGTATGTTGTTGTTGTGACCGGATATGGAGAGCAATAGAAAAAGAGTATTTGTTTGATTTTGCTTTGTGAGAAATGAGAAGTCTTGCAAGCCTTTAATAATCAATCATAGGTATGGTTTAACCCATTTGTTTAATGCTAGGAAACATCTTAAGACATGACTAATCCAAAAGGTATGGAAGCATGCGTGTGATGGCAAGAAAGAAAAGGAAAAGACAAGCTTGTTAGTGGCTTCATGGTTTATACAATGGATAATGTGTTCCTTGCATGAGTATCTACAAAATAAACAACATATGTATTACACACAATTAGGGGGGACGGTTATAGTATGATTTGTGGGTAAAGACTTTATAAATTTTGGGTATTGGGTATAATTGTGGGTATTTGGTTAAGTGTAGAAAGGTAGCGGAGTTTACATGCATGCATAAATGCTAAATATTACGAAACGTAAACGTTTTACGTAAAGTATGAAAATAAAATATAAAAAGTTATAAATTATCTTTGTAATAATTATATAACACTTATTTGACGTAAACTTTTATTTATTTAATGCCGGTTTACGTTGATTGTGGATTTTTAATTTATGCGATTTAACTCAACGGTTGAAATTAAAAGTAAACGCGTAAATAAAGTCCCAAGGTAAAATAATAGTTAAGATGTGACAGGTTAAAAAGGACCTGAAAATGCGGATTGTCACAAGAAGAAACTGTTCATTTTAGGAACACCATTCTTAACAACAGATAAAGCCGAGATTAGGTTTGATAAAGGGACAATAACTTTAAAATCGAGCAAAAATAAAATAAATTTCTTCAAAATCCATGAGTCCCCTCGTAGAGTCGAAGTAGAAATCAAGAATGACATAGATCCGTTAGCCCCCGCAAGTCTACATAAATAAGACTATATTAGAAGGAAAGAAAAATCAAACTACACCCATGAGATCGAATGCGGATTTTTTAACCTAATTTGAGAAGTAAGGTGTTCAACGCTGGACGTTTCGTACTCGTGAATGAAGGCTGTGAAGTAAGTGACGAAGGAGGAGTCACGAAAGATTGTGACTTGCGAAGTAACTAAACTACACGGACTCGTTCAATAAATAAATGCGCTTTTAGGAGGAAACCCAATGTTTTTATTTCATGATGCATTTTAGGAGGTCATTGTTGTAATATGTCCACAGATTTAAAATTTATACATATCCGAGAATGTATTCAGCTCTACGGGGACGCACAGCGTTAATTACTAAAACAATAAGTGAAATATATTAAACGGTAATATATTTTAATTTGATAAATGCTTTATTGACGGTTCAAACATTAATGTTGTGTACCCCACTAACCATGAAATGGGCAGATCATAACACTTAAATATATGAAACCCCCTTTGGGCAGCGAGCCGAACAATGGAGGTGGTTTTCAACATAACTGTCCTAAAACTTCTTGCAAACCAAGAGGTTTGTCTATTTAAGTAGGCTTATGGCATAAAGTAACATACCTATACTAGCAATATGTAATTGTTGCAAGAAGAACGTATTGAGTGTGTTTGAAATTGTGAGAACTTAATTAATAGACTTGGGTGGTTAGTTCGTGTAATACCGCTTTATACCACACGCGTATCTACCAGAATGTGGTTACGATTAATTGCTAAACGGCACAATATCTGTCCATTGTTAATTTAAATCGATTCTATACGTAGATTATATGTTAACCTCTTCTAACCGTATTTGAATTAATCAATATTGTAAATAACTCAACAAATGTTGAATTGATCAATAGTTGTTAAAACCTCAACAATGGCATCACGAGCCATCGTATAGAATTGCAATTACAAAGACGTAAAATTTGAAAAATTAGGGTTCTCGATTAGTTTTTTAAGCCATTTGGGCGTTTTATACTTATAAAAGATTGAATGTTTATAGTGGATAAATTAATTAGACAAAACCCTAGGTTGTATGAAATATTATGTATCGATAGTTTAATTTGTTAATAGATCGGGTTTTAAATTAAAAGTTAATTTGTTATCCGTGATAAACACATGCAAGTTTATCATGGATAAGATATATGATATTATTCATAATTAATTGTTAATTGGATGACATGCAAATTCGATGATTAGAACATAAAAGTTGAGTTTTTTTAGTTTTTCGGATTGTTTGACACACTGTTACTAAAATATTCGTAAAATATTCATCGTACATCAAAAAAATTTGAAACTTTTATGGTAGATCGACCCAGAAACACTCGTAAACACCTAATTTAGTTTCCATCAGCTTTTATACTTTATAAAAGTGTGCAGGAAGTTTTATATAAAAGTTGTCTAATTTTAATGAAGATTAACTCACTCATTTTACACTTTTAGGCTTCGAAAACCCACGCTTTTTAACTGAAATATCATTCTGAGCAACTTTCTAGTTTTATACTTAAGCCGGTTCGGACCCGAAAGGGCTCAAAACACGAAAATAAAATCTGGTCAGTATATACTAATTTTACCAAAAGCTATCAAAACAAAATAGTTACTGGTAAATTTTAAAAATTCATAATTTCTTCGTTTTACGTCCGTTTTTCGCGTTCTTTATGTCCATGGATTCGTATTAAGATGTACTAACATATTTTTAAAGTTTTTTCTTGTCGAAAAATCCCTATCTTTACTGTTTACATCGGCTGTTAACAAGGGTATTTATATACCTCAAAACTTGTAATTTTTCCATCATTTCTATACTACAACATCTTCTAAGTTAACCACTTCATTTTACTTTAATATCAACAACATCTACTAAACTAGTCTCACCCATCTCATCTCAAATATATAAATAAAATGCCAAGAACATAAATAAATTATAAAACTATATAAACTAATTCATGGATAATTTATTTAACAACTTTAATTATTTAACTAGTTCATGTAATATACAAAAATAAATGTTTTTTAATGTTCTAACATGTTTACTAACTATTTTCATCCATATGTAAGTATTTACATGTTTATATATATTCTTGGTTTTCTTGTGAACTTGTTAAAATACAAAACTAAGTGGTGATATAATTTAAAATATATGAAAATTATATGAAAGTAAACATAATGAAAGTATGAAGAAAATAATAAGAACCTTAGATGATGATGGTGATGATATGAACACAATACTAACTTAAATCAAACCCTAATTGGTTGATACTAACTTAAATCCTTAAAACACTTGAGATTATCCTTGCTAAAAATCAAAAATCACTAAGCCTTGTATGTTGTTGTATTGTCCAAATATGGAGAGCAAGAGATAAAGAGTATTTGTTTGATTTTGCTTTGTGAGAAATGAGAAGTCTTGCAAGCCTTTAATAATCAATCATATGTATGGTTTAACCCATTTGTTTAATGCTAGGGAACATCTTAGGACATGACTAATCCCAAAGGTATGGAAGCATGCGTGTGATGGCAAGAAAGAAAAGGAAAAGACAAGCTTGTTGGTGGCTTCATGGTTTATACAATGGATAATGTGTTCCTAGCATGAGGATTTACAAAATAAACAACATATGTATTACACACAATAGGGGGGGTTACAATATGAATTGTAGGTAAGGATTTTATAAACTTTGGGTATTGGGTATAATTGTGGGTATTTGGTTAAGTGTAGAAAGGTTGTGGAGTTTACATGCATGCATAAATGCTAAATATTACGAAACGTAAACGTTTTTACGTAAAGTATAAAATTAAAATATGAAAAGTTATAAATTATCTTCGTAATAATTATATAACACTTATTTGACGTAAACTTTTATTTATTTAATGCCGGTTTACGTTGATTGTGGATTTTTAATTTACGCGATTTAACTTAACGGTTGAAATTAAAAGTAAATGCGTAAATATCCAAAGTAAATAGTTTTGAGTTTATTGACGTAAAATGACCTAAAAATGCAGATTGTCACAGTCTTCCCTCGTTAAATGAGCTTTGTCTCCAAATCTCAAGTCGTGGCATTTGATGAAGGTGCGGGGTTGGCGAAAAGGTGCGGATACTTGCTTTGAAAAACTCATCTTAATCCTCCTATAACGTGGTAACTAACTTTGTTTTCTCAATATGGAGAGTATTATCGGTATTGGTTTCAACTCCTTGTTTATACTTTGAAGATTTTTGTTCTCAACGTTCTCCTTTTTAATTGCTTTCGATTGAGCGTTCAAGATTTGTGACGGCGGGTTAAAATTTTATGGTGTGACGAAAACTTGATTCCTAGTGGCCTTATTCGTTCCTTTCAGCATAGAGCATTAGCTACAATACTTGCCCTTCCATAGTGTTAACGAATCCATACCTATGATGGCGTCACAACTACTAAGTTTTATGGTATTACGTTGACGTTGAATGAGTGATTTAGTAAGTTCCTTGATGCCGAGAAAACTCGTTGGTGGATCGACCTAGGGTGGCTGGTGATGCGTCTCGACTTTCTGACATAAGATTTGGCGTAAGGTGATGTCAATCCTATGCAGTAAGGTAGAGTAAAGGTCTACTTAGTTACTATGATTACTACTCCAGTTTCCCATGACAAATACGTCTTATGAACAAGCACCCAAAAACTTTGCTTTTCGGGGATATAAGTAGGGAGTTGATTTTTGACAAAAGTTTTAAGGTGACTACTTCTCAGCATGACATGGTCCTTCCTAAATTAGATATAGGTGATCAGGCTATGTATAATTAAGGACTAACGATGAAACGCTCATTTTCATAAAAATAGTGTTATACAAGTTTATTTTGTTTTTGTAACAAAATAGTTTATATGATGAAAGCAATGTAGTTTATAGGGTGACAACAAATTATTTTGTGAAACAACGACAAGATAGTTTATAAGGTGATAGTAAAATAATTGTAAAATAGTTTATAAAATGTTAGTATATTAAACGATAGTAAAATAATTTATCAATGATAGTAAAATAGTTTATCATGTGATAGTAAAATGTTTTATAAGGTGATATAAAAAAATGCTTATAAGGTTATAATATTTTAGGGAGTGGCTTGCACATATAAATAGAGAATTAAAGTAAAATTGACGAAATTTTCACGACACATTATTTTGATAGATAATATAAATCATCCACACAGTACAACGAAAATTTAAAAGAAAGTACAACGTGAATTCTTAAAGGAAATAGAGTCTATGATAGTTCCAACTTGGGTTTCACTAGGTAAGACGGGAAAAATCTCTCATTAAGCATCGATATCATCTGCAATGTTGTTAGGTCCTTGAATGTTGTTAGGTCCTTGATCGGTTTCTCCTCCTCCCAAAGCATACACTCTTTCGCGATCTTCACCATTTCCAGTTTGATTCTTATAATTTTGGTTCTTCAATTTCGGGCATTCACTACGGTAGTGCCCTTGATTCCCACATACAAAGCAAGTAAGGGTTCTTTGATTGTTAGCAGCAGTAGGACTCCTACAGTCTCGGGCCACATGACCAACTCTTTTACAGTTCGTGCACTTTGCAGCGCACAACCCATTGTGGTGAAAATTGCACTTGTTGCACAATGGTAAAGTTCCAACATACACTTTATTTTCACCAGGCCTAATATTGTAAGCCCTAGCCACATTTTGCCTCTTGGAAGGCGGTTGTGGACTTGGTTGTCTCCTGGGTTATTTTCAAATCTTCTCTTATTGTCAGCCTGTCTCTCAGCATAGGTATGAACCTTTTGGTCCATCAAATACTTTGCCAACTTGATCGCTTCTTGAAGCGTCTTAGGCCTAGCTGACATCACATTTCCCTGAATACTGTCGGGAAGTCCACCAATATACTTCTTTACTCTTTCAGACTCTTCGGGAAGCATTCTTGCACATAACAAAGCTAACTCTTGAAAACGTTGTGTGTAGCTCACAACATCAGTACTTAGCACTTTTAGATTCCACAACTCAATTTCCAGCTTCTTAATCTCACTCCTCGGATAGTAGTTTTCAGTCATCATTTTTATTAAAGTCATCCATGGCATTTCATAGGCTGCATCATGCCCAACAGTCCTAATATGGGAGTTCAACCATGTTAGCGCACCACCAAGCAAAGTACAAGTGGCATACTTCACTTGACACTCTACAGTACCGTTGCTGATATGGAACACAGATTCCATCTTCTCAAACCAGTGGGCTAATCCCACAGCCCCTTCAGTCCCCTTAAAGTTAAGAGGTTGATAGTTCAAGAACTCTTTGTACGTGCACCCACGAGTAGTGTGCGACATCCTTCTACCGCTACTTCTTGAATCGTGGCTTCCATCTCCATCGCCGTTTCCATTTCTACTGTTCCGGTTAGCATCATAAGTTGCCAACGCATCATCTATGCTGTGTTGGGCTATTAGTTCCTCAATAGCGGCTGCGCTCATACTGTTTTTCTTTGGTGGCATTTTTCTTTAAAATCATAGGAGTAAAAAGAATAAAATAAAAGTAGTCTAGTTTTAAAAGTCGTGCTTCAAAGAGAAAGGTTACGAGGTGATAGGCTAAAGTCGTGTTTGAATGAATTGGCATGATTCTAGGCGATGGGTCGCAAGATGGTGTAGGTGTTTCAATAGTATGAGGTGGGTGTTTAACTTGATGTTGAATGATAAGGTAACTAGTGGGACCAGCGGAATGTGACAAGTTTCAATGTTATGTAAAACAGTATCACGTAAAGTTATGAAAAGTTTTAAAGACCATCATGTCATTCACAATGTCTTGAGAAAAGTCCTATTATTTATATAAATAACTTTTATGTAAAACAAGTATAAAATATACGTAAAGGAAAGGTAATCACATATATAACTCATGTAAGCAAGTAATGTATATGCACATCAAAAAGTTTTATGTGATGCAATGTTTATGAAAACGGTTATAGTCTATGTAAAATATGCAACCTAGTTCTTTATAACCTTGGCTTTAGATATCAATCTGTAACACCCCCAAAATAGGTCGCAGCGGAAATATGTCCGGGAGTGTTACTTCATAATACAATAGCACAAGATATAAGAGAACGACCTCTAAAAGAGTCGTTTGAAAGATAATCTCGTTGATTTAATTGAAATTTAAATAGTTATAACATTTGTTCCAAAGTTGCATCAAAATGAAAGGCTTAAAATAATACAACGAGATTAATAGTTTGAATGCAAGTAGAAATCCATGAATGAAATCTTAAAAATTTTAGACTCCAGTGCACTTCAAGAACGTCAAACAACTTATTCACCTAAGAAATACATGCTTAAAAGTGTCAACATAAAGTTGGTGAGTTTATAGGTTTAAGTAAGTAATAAATTTGGACCGCAAGGTTTAAAGTATGTATTGTTTGGTATACAATATTCGGAGAAGTGATTACGATTGCACTAAGCTCATGACACCGAGGCTACGACAGTATATGTATGCCAATTAATTTCAGACAAAGTAAGTGCTCATGTGAATGTTGTAACATTTAAAATTCGACATGGTATACGTCTGTTGGCCATGTTTGGCACCAATCCTGGACGAGGATGTCATTTCTAATAGATCTATTTGTAACACTCGCACTTACACACAGTAATTAACAACTCATGATAATTCGTGCAAAAGAATTATTGTTACTTAGGCTAATTCGTAATCATTTGAATGAAAGTAAAGTATTTGCGTCCATAAGTAAAAACAAGCAATGTATCTCACCCCGAGATTTGTAAAATAATTGTAAACAAGTTAAAGCGGGGCTATAAACTAACCTCAAGTGATGGTATTGATTTTGGAATAATCAATAACGAAAGTCGTCTCAATAGACCGGTATGCAACCTATTTAATTATAGGTCGATTTAGAATAATGCAATTGAAATAAATTAAAACAATGTATTTTATATTGTTATATCACCACCTAATAGTTTTAGTTTTAGTGTATAAATTAAAATAATATTTACGTTAAGTTTATCATTTTATGTCTAAGTATATACACTTGTAAAATATTTCATTAATCCAAAAATTAATTATAGTCAATTACACTCGATCTACTATTTTTATTATTTCTAAAGTGACAAAATATATAGTCTAAGTAATTCGTAAATAATATTTATAAAGTTTTTAAAACGTGTATTAATATTATATAAGTGTTACTATATTATTTCTTAAGGTTTGTATAGTCCAAACGGACCCGGAAACACTCGTAAACACCTAATTTAGTTTCTATCAGGAAGATTAACTCACTCATATTACACTTTTAGGCTTCGAAAACAAGCGTTCTTTAACCGAAGTATCATTCT
>BQNB010144444.1:0-14217 GCA_026074375.1 Tanacetum coccineum
ATTTTCCATCTATTCCATCTCTAACATCTCAACCCACATCTCACTCTTGTTCTTGGTTTGATCTTAAGATTACTAGTATTCTTCACACATTTGTGGGATCTTGCTTAACATCATGGTTTTCAAAGAGGCAAACATCTCTTGCTAACTCCGTAACCGAATCCGATTATGTGGCAGCCGGAAGGGCTTGTCAACAAGCGTTATAGATGAAGCAAGCGTTTGTGGATTATAACATCATGTTAAATGAGGTTCCAATACTATATGATGATAAATGTGCTATCAATATAACATAAAGTCCCGTTGATTACCCTCGAACAAAGCACATAGAGATAACACACCACTTTTTGAAAGATAATGTAGTCAAAAAGCACATCGCTATAAATAAAATCCCTTTAGGAGAAAATGTTGCAAATATACTAACAAAACCATTGGAAAATGATCAATTTAATTACCTTAGACTAGGATTGGGTTTGATGTTGCAAGAAGAAGAAGAAGAAAAGAAGTGACAAGATGTAATAGAAGAGTGTACTTTAAATAATTAACTAATCTTGCACAAATTTACAAAAATGGTACTTTGTACTTAAACTTGGATCTCTTGGATATCCATGCAAATTTTTGGTTATTAACCAACAAACAAACAAATCAACTTCTTTCAAAAACCCTACATACTACTCTCTAGTTCTCATTTCATGAAAACACCATTAAAACATCAAGAAGAGAGAAATCGAGAACTTTTAACAAGTAAGTAATCTCCAAAAACCTCTTGTTAATGATTATTAACAAGGTTTTTCAAATCAAAGATTTTCAAAACTATCTTACACATACACTCTTTTATCTCTAAGTATGCAACATAAATTATAAGAAAATGTCTTATTCAGAGGAGTCCGTGAATAAAAGAGAAATGGGGGAAAGCTCAAAGAAGTTGAAACAGAAATTTAGAACAATGAAGGGATATGAAGGTGATGAAAGGGTAATGTTTGAATTTATCTTAAGAGGCTTTGTGAAAAGTAGGATTTTGGATAAGGTCAAGGAACCATGATGTGCTGTCGTTGTATGGTATATTTAAGATGATTCAAGTTTTAAATTTATATTTTGCCGACTAAACCAAAAACAACACTTTAACGGGCAATGTACCTGATCGGTAGTAGTTTCGTGGTAAGTAGGGTGTCGAACACTTGAAGCGAGGTTAAATGTATCAATTTAATTAATATCTTGGTTATCTAATCTATGTTAATTCAATTCTATTCTAAACCTATGTTAAACCTATGTCAGTCTAAATCCTAATTCTAACGGGAAAAGGGGGTTTTTAGCTTGAGAGACCGGCATGGTTTGGTTGGTGTCTATAATCAATTCAAGGCACTTTAACCCACGCAAGATAATTAACAAAATATGAAAGAGTGGTCGAACCTTATTTAAGAAAACTATATTAACCATTATTAATCCGATTAGGACGTTGGTTTGTTTATTTAGTGCAATGATTTCTTCTCTCGAGGTGGCATATCATTCGTAAGACTTAGGCGTTACATCATCTTAAGACCTAGACACAAAAATTCTATCATAATTAAAGCATCCGTATAAAGCATCCTTATTTGCTGATTATAATCTATCTTAGGGATTAAAGCAATGGTGATCTTGTTAAACCCTAGCTCATAGAGACTTTACCCACTTACCGCTTAATGGCAATTTATACACTAATAGTCCACTTGTCCAACTATCCAATGGAATCAGAACGTTACTTGTTGAATTATCTAGGTCACCTGCTAGTCAACACGATCAATAAACCATTGGCAATATCCAATTAAATAGTTAAGCCCGAAGCGTATCCTAGACACACACTTAGAAGGACAATATTTGTGTAAATATGATTCTAGATGTATAGATTACTATATGGAGAGCTATCTCGGACTCTAGATCTGCTTGGTCCGCTTCACTAGATCCAGTTGAATGATAGGTCGCACACAAAAGCGCGTAAACAAGTATAAATTGATAAACATAAACAAGCACTCAACGATAAATCTAAAAATCAAGATAAACAAATACTAAACATTCAGATCTTTATAATAATGGCTAATACCCAAAGGTATTAGCCTTCAAATGTCATAATAAATACAAGAGCAATAATTTAGCCAAGGTAAACTAACTGAGTTAACGAATAATACCAAAAACTGAACGATTACGAAAGTATATGGAATTACACGTTGTCTCCTATGGAATTGATAACGTTGCTCGACCTCTTCTGCTCTTTTTCTCCTCTAAAAATCGAATTTTGTTGTTTGGGTATCGAGAATATGATTTAGCACACTTAAAACTTGTTTTTGAGTTTTCTATTTATAAGGTCTGTGTAACACCCCCTTATTTGACATATAGCAGCGGAAGCTAATTTGGGTTATTACTTCATGAATCAACAGCCATAATCATAGAAAACGACTCAAAAGAGACGTTTTAGAAAATTTAGTTATCATTCAATATCATATCAGAGTTTTACAAAGGAGGTCCCAAAATACATTGAAAACATAAAAGTTGAATGATAACAAGTTTGGACGTCCTCAAGTCTAATGCCACTCCGTGCCATAGTTTGCTCAATTACGTGAGATAAACATGCTAAAAGGGTCAACACAACAGTTGAGTGAAATTTATAGATTTGTAAACAAGATGGTTGAATACAAGTTATCATAAGTGGTAATAATTGCATGCATTTACAATTATCATGGAAAACAGTATTATTGCACTAAGCTCATGCAACCAAACATTAACATGGAAATCACCTCAGTGACATTAGTGAGGAACAAATGTCCTCATGAAAAGGTAACTTTCCAAAGTTACCTATTGTTCTCAAATATAGTGCGTTTGGTTACCCCATGTATGGGTACACCAGCGGGAGTCGTCACCCTGAATAGATTTATCCACAATATTTGCGTTCACTCGCAAGTGACTAATGGTTCATGATTAAGAAATATTGGCAGTGAAGGCAAACTTAGGCAATAATATATCAGGATAACATACAGTTGGAAAAATACTTGTATTCATGGTTTATAGCATGTATCCCCCTCGCGGGTTTATAAAACATTCAAAAGATTAAAATGCAAGGCTATGAACTCACCTTGATAAGGTAGTTGATTGATTTGAAATTTAATTCAAATGGAAGTAAACAGCCTCGTAACGCAACCTGGGGTAATATGTCAAGTCTTAGTTTGATATTTTAAAACTTTATTTCATAAAGTTTAAAGTAAATGATTTTGGTTTGATAGTTCATGAAACATCATATCACTGTTCGGGCTATCATAATCTAGAGGTCATGTAGTAAATATTTGAGGAGCTAGGACACTTTAAATCGTAAATCCAGCAACTCATCAAAGCGTCTACCCAAATGAAGCCCCTCACATGAAACTCCCTAGTAACGTGATACGATATAGTTTAAAAGATAAGATTTTATCTTTTTAAGTTTCTTCAAAAGCTAGAAGATAATAAATTATGTTAAATATATAACATAATTGATTTATAATGTTTACAATGTCTTGATCATTGAGACAAAAACCAACAACTAGTTGGCATTCCCTAACGGTCAAACTTCACAATCATCCTAAACAATTTACATATCTACAAGGCAGTGGCGTTATCTTCCACTTGTACAATACTTAACATCACTGCGGATTTTTAGACGTCTCAAACGAATAAATCGATTCCTTTCCGGTAATTCCTCGTTAATGATCCTTTGCGAAATGATTATCTTCAAAAAAAATTTCTCTCTCTCTTTTTTTTCTTCTTTTGTTTTTTTTCTTTTTTTCTTTTTTTTGCCAAACATTTAAATCTCGGTGTAGTTTCACCATCTTCACGATAATAATTCCTGATAATTTCTTCGACAGTTCATTCGTTCTTCGGATTCACCAATAATTGTGACGGTAGTAAAATCACTTGAGCTTTGACTACTAATATACATTCCCATTTGCAATGCGCAAATTTCCAACCGCACCAAAGATAGAAAATGACACAAGACTTTGGTGTGGAAAACGTAGAGGGGGCGGGGGTGAATACGTTTCCGATTAAAATCTAAAAACTTTTTGTATCAAATGCCCGAACAATCGTGACTTAATAGGAAAAGTACTAATAATAGTCCATGACTATATCGAGTAAACAAGCATAAACATCAAGCAATAACAGAAGCATAATTATAAAGTAAAGAAATAACGATATGAAAAGAGAAAGTAAACCGAACACGATGATTTATAGTGGTTCGGTCACGGAGCTCCTCTCCGCCCTACTCTACTCCCCGAGTACCCAACTCGAGAGTTACTTCACTAGATCAACATGCTCCCTTTTTGGCGGAGAAAACCTTACACAACGTTGCTTACACTTTATCCGGTACTAAGCTAAATACCGAGTCCTAATCACCAGGAGAACGAACCCATCGTCGCTTACACTTTATCCGGTAGGTTCTTACACAAAGGGTAGAACCAAACCAAAAACCCGTTATGTTTTATGACCCAACATAACAAAACTTGTGTTTTATGGCACAAACACATAAACCATTTAGTCTAAATAAAATGATACAAAAGATGATACAAATGTGTATACAATGATGATCCAACAAATGTGTCCAATGGATATAAATGCCTAATCTAAATTAACATCCATTGATGAGAAGCCTTTAAATGGATGTAGATGATGAGATCTTCCATCTTGTAGATCTTCATATGGGTATGTTTGATGGTGGACGGAAATGGCAAGATCTTCAAGGCTTGCTTTGGTTAGATCGTTGTTAGAAGCATTATGATCACATGAGAATGAGGGTGTTTAATGACTATTGCTACTGATCTAAATGAGTGAGAAATGCAGAGAAAATGTGTGTGAAAGGTGTGTGAAAACATGAGAAATGGCTTGGTATTTATAGCCAAAAAGTTTACTCTATGCCGGTTCTGCCGGTACTGTTGACAGAGGGCACCGGCTTGCAAAACTAAGGGCACCGGGATATAGTAACTAAATCCGGATTTTGATTTTCAAAATCTTGAGATATCTTGTGTAATCTTATGAGATTTTCCTTGGATTTGCTGCATTTAATTATATACTAAATGAAGTAATTAAATTAATAAGTGTAAGATGATTTTGTGTAAAGTTAGGGTTTAAAAATATTTGTACACTTTTTCAAGTTGCATGTGCTTTTCTACAAAGTTGGGAGATAGTAAAGAAATCATGTTTTGAGATAATAAGAGGTTTAAGAAAAATAGTTTGTTATGTTTTGTCATTAATAAAACCTTAGCCTAAATTGATTGTAAAAGGTTTTGATTAAAACAGGTTTATTTGCATAAAAATACTTGTGAATGCAAAATATGAAAAGAGGTTTGATCATAACGAAACATATCAAACATGTACGAACCTGTGTTGCAACATACGAGGAGTCGAGACATGAAGAGATGTTGATGTATGTTGAGACAAAATACGATTACGAGTAACTTGTACATTTTATGTTATTTATTACTAGTTACGTGTTTGTCATCAACAAAATAAACGAGACCGTGTAGATTAAATATCTTAATATTTGCACTAACAATCTCCTCTTTTTTGTTGATGACAAACAAACGTGTAAACGTAATATTTCGTAAAATGTAAAGTTACTTGCATCCGTGCACTACCTTTACATTACCTTTCTCCGTTTACACTTTTCTCCCCCTTTTGTCAAAACAAAAAGGGTGTTTCCTTGGAGTTTAACTTCATTGAAAAGGTGAGCTTGCATCAAGAACCATCCAAACATTGGAAGACATGGTACATGCTTGTGTGATTGATTTTGGAAAAGGTTGGGATAGACACCTACCTTTGGTGGAGTTTTCCTACAACAATAGTTATCACACGAATATCAAAGCTGCACCGTTCAAAGCATTGTATGGTCGTAAGTGTCGATCGCCTGTTTGTTGGGCTGAGGTTGGAGATGCTCAGCTTACTGGCCCTGAGATCATTCATGAAACCACAGAAAAGATCATCCAAATCAAGAAGCGTATTCAAGCTGCACGTGATAGAAAAAAGAGCTACGCCGATAGGAGACGTAAGCCATTGGAGTTTGAGGCTGGAGATAAGGTTATGTTGAAGGTATCGCCATGGAAAGGGGTGATACGTTTCAGAAAACGGGGAAGCTAAATCCTTGTTATATTAGACCTTTCAAAATCCTCGCTAAGTGGGAACGGTTGCATCTCGACTTGAACTCCAGACAATAAGTCGGGTTTCATAGTACTTTTCACGGTTCCAATCTGAGAAGTGTTTCTCCGACCAACCCCTAGTATTCTGTTAGTACGAAATTCAGATTGATGACATGCTAAGTTCATTGAAGACCGGTCGAAATCATGGATCAAGAAGTTAAACGACTAAAGAAAAGCCACATCCTAATTGTGAAAGTCCGTTGGAACTCAAGGCGAGGTCCTGAGTTTACTTGGGAACGCGAGGACCAAATGAAGAAAAAGTATCCTCACCTTTTTGCCAACCCTATACCCGCGTCTAAAGATTCGTTATGCTTTGAGCACTAGCTCTTTTAACAAGGAAAGGATGTCACACCCCGTAAATTTCAGTTCAATAATTTTAAACTTTTTGTATTATTTTTTTCTTTTATCGTTACGTTTGAAATCTGGCAGTTTACCGGGAAGTTAACCAACGTAAAACTGAAAAACATCATCGGACGCGTTCCAAATTCGATTTTGATTAGTTTAGACATTATATGAGTTATTTTATCTTTTCTAAGTTTTTCGTAGTTTACGATCACTTCCAATATTTATTTTTTTTTCTACTTTTTAACGTTCTAATTGCGTTCTTTTAACATTTCTGATCTAACGGAACCCAGAAAACCGAAATCTTTTCGTGGGTAGAACTTTAGTTATGTTCATTCATATTACGTAAGTCATAAATTTCATTCTATTCCCTCCATTTGATTTCGGACGCCTAAACCCAAAACAAATAAACCATAAGCTTTGAAATTAATTAAATGACATCTTATTTTAAAAATCCACCCATGTATGCATGTAAGATGAGAAAGTGACATATGAGCAAGTCCTCTTCACGCACAAAGATCCCATTTGACTTATGCATGTGATGCTTGATCACATGTATGCCATTTGACCAAAACCATTGATGTTTAATAGTTTAGAATAGTATATATTTAGTATATGAGGAATTTACTAAAAATCCTTGAGGACAGAGATTTAAAGTAAAAATTTACACAAAAATACTTCACGTTTAACCGGTAAGTGATTACCGAGTCGTTTTCCCAAAAACTTATGAAATTGAGACCTCGTTTGTTATTTGGACAATGACTTGAATTTGTTCGAAAATGATTGTTTGCTAAAATCCTAATAGTGAGTAAATAAGGGCACAATTAAATCTAACTACGAAAAACGTTAACGGTATTAAGAAAACGCGACAAATAAGCAATTTAACTAAATTAAACCCTAAATACTTTTCTAAACTTTTTCTAATCCTAAATGACTATTTAAAAAGAAACTTCTAAAGAAATTCTAAAACGAGAATGGTTAAAGCTTAAAAATGAAGAAAACAAGAGCGGGGATCGAATCCCGTTCTTTAAAAAGTGAACTTTTAAAATAATAACCTGACGAAAGTAAATTTCAACCTAAGCCTAGAATATGATTAAAGAAAATTTTATAAAAAAGAAAATTATTTTTTTATTTATTTTTCTATTTTTTATGATTTTTTAAAGTTTTTAACTAAATTAATTCACGAAAAATATAAAACTTTAAGCTAAAAATCCTAATTTTTTTCTAAAAATAGCTTATGATAAGAAGGATGCAAAAAAAATAAGAAATCATAAATAGCTAAATTAATAAGCCGAGAAAATTCAAATAAGCAATCAAATTGCTTATTATACAAAGAACTCAAAAAAAGGTTAAAAGGTAGATTGTGAAAACTGGACGTAAAGTTCCCAAGGGCAACGTTAGGTGTGGGGAGTGTTGTGTTAAGGCTTTAAAAAAGGGTTGTGGCTAAGTTGAGGTCAGGGGTTCGAGTTTTGCTCACCCCCGACTTCCTTGGTTTTCCCTTTTTTTATTTTTTGCAAAATCCTAAAAAGCAAAATTATAAAGCAGGTAAAAATAAGCCATTTTGTGAAAACAACTTTTTTGAAAATCTAAAATAAGCTAGAAAATGCTTAAACAAACTGACAGATAACACTTAACTATTTTTTACTTTTTAACAAAACTAAAGAAGCTAAAAACTGAAATAAGCTACACTAGGACTAAATAAGCTATTCACTACTTATTACTAACCTGAGCTAAAAATGAGCACAAAAAATAAGCCATAAGCTAAAGATTTCAAATAAGCTCTTAGTGAAAAACTGAAAACCAAACAGACAACTTAGCTACTTTGGGCTTATTTTTAACTATGCAAACAGATCCTTATAGCAATCTAACTTATACCTACTTAAACTATGACATATAAGCTACATAAAACTACTTTTGAAAAGTATTTTGAAGAACAAATGTTTAATGAAAAAGCTACAAGAAGACAACTTATATACTCAGAACATGCTGAGTTAATTTTTGGTTTTCAAAAGACATTCAGCTGATTTTAAAGCTAAAAACCAGGTAACAAAACAAACTTATTTTTAAAAAACAAGTTCAACAATATGTAAACCACCCTATAATCTACTTATGCTACTAATATTAAGGCTTAATTACTACTTTAATCCTCTGAAAAGTGAAATTGAAAAGTGCCTTTTGTCTGTTTGCCTATCTGATGCAGTTGGCATATAAATGCTAAAAGCTTAAAACAATGAGTGCTGACTAAGGAAACTGATTTCTACAATGTAAAAATACTAAACTAAAAGCAAAGAGAGCAATACTAATAAGCTAAAATAGACTAGATCTTAAAATACTTATGAGGCTATACTAATACTAGCAGATTCAAACTTAACTACTAACAAACTATTGTAAACTTAGATTAAGCCTAACTAAGCTCACTTTAAGCCTAACTATTGAAAACTTAGATTAAGCCTAACTAAGCCCCACTTTAATAAACCTTATGATGAAATTAAGAACAAGTTTAAGAAACCAAATGGTATCTAGCAGCACTAACTCAAGTTAGTGCTGCTTGACCTAAACACCCCCTTAAACTCATAAATTCCATATTTAGCTTATCAAAATGAAAATTAATGAAAAAAACTCAATTACCAGATATCAAATAGCATTAAACAAACCCTAATAGAAGATTAAGCATTTAAAAAAGCAGAAAATAGCTACTGAGCCTATACTTATATTTTTGATTTTTTCTACTTTTTTATGTAAAATTATAGAAACTAAGAATTAAACTAATAATCTAAACATAATAAGATATATCAACTACAAAGAGAACAACTAAACAGGATTAAACAGAAATAAGCAATTAATAAGCAACTTTTAAGCTAATATGCAGAAATAAGCTAAAATATGAAAAATAAGGTAAAACTGAAAATTTAAAGAGAAGTGTACCTCACACCTCAGCTAAACAGGAGGTATATACTTTATAGAGCTTAAACAACTAGCTTAAGCTTAATGTTCCAATACCTAGGTCTAATCTAAGGCTTGACCCTCAAGCAATATTTACCAACTTGAAATATTCAGAGCAGCCATCAATTCCATTTATGTTTTCAGTATTGGAGCTTTTATGTAGTTATGGACAATTTGAGAATTTATAGAACAGTAATAAGTGCTTATTTAAATTATTAGTGCAAAAATGTGTGATAAATCGGTATTGACAAATCAAGCTTAAATGAAATACAACTTTTTATTAATGGATGAAATGAGTACAAATTTGAAAAGGAAATTACATTTAACTAAAAAAACTAAAATTACATGAAAAAAAAGCTAAAATTAAACAACAAGCTAGTACTAAAAACTACTCCTCGATGATTAAACTGTGAGTGAAAGGCTCCTTTTATAGGCCAAGAGTGAAGCTTCTAGGCCCTTAGATGCTCCCCTTGCTTCTAATCTCAACCCTTAATTCATGATTTGCCCTTCTCCTTATTGATCATAGCCGTCTAAAGCCTTACACGTCCCATTGCAATGATGGCCTTGGGATTGCAACCGGGCGATCCAAATCGACATTGCTTGCGTTCATAAATCATCTAAGAAGGGTTATTTGTACTTAAACGAGGGTTAATTTTGGTGATTAATTGATTGGGGGAGACGGTGAACAGTAAAAACTATTTTTCTCGCCCCCCATTTGTTATATATTTTGTTTTTGACTCGGGGAACGGGTTGTTTGACTTGGGCCCAGGTATAAAAAGATTGGGGGCGGGGGTTATGATTGGGCTTGGCAATGTTTTAAAAGGTTTTGGTTATAAAAAGGGATAACGACCGTTATCTTCTTAATAAAAGAATACTAACGGTGTTAGGGTTTAGGGCTTTTAGTGAAAATGATTTTAACAATAAGGCTCTTTTGGGTATTTTGAGGGTTTTGGCATTTTATGGGTTGACCAAGGGTTGACTTTTGTTGACCTTTGCTAGAAAACTTCCATCTCTTGAGCACTCTATCTGTTCCCGTGTTTGTGTTTGTCCGGTTTTGACCGTTTTCTTGTGATTTTTGCATTATCGTACCTACACATTCACAAACAACCAAAAAAACACAAATACAAGCATATTTTTCACAATTTTGATCATTAAAGGCATTTTTGATATAAAAAGATATGGATTTCTACGTATCAGAATTCCCCATAACTAAGTGATTGTCGTGTCCTCACGCAATATTATATGCTCTAAAACCAAATACCTCAAAACTTCCCCAAACTAAATCTTTAAAAACTAGTAAAGATTTTTAGGGGGAGAGTTAAGAAATCACAAGCTTTAAAATGTGGAGAATCATTTAAGCTTCTGTTTGTTTAGAACCTGATCTAGAATAAATTAATAACAAAGGCGGAATATTCAAACATTGAATCATTGTTATTAATACAAGGTTCCTCATCATCACCAGATACATGACTACTACAAGCCCCAATCTTACCTGATCAATGGTAAGATGGTTACATCAACAGGATCAAACTAATGATCTTGGGGCTACATCACCAATGCTAGCATCTACATCTTGTGGGATGTATAAACCCACACACACACAACACGTTTTATACCTTTGGTGCACACACATAATTTAGCACCCAGAAAACTATATGCATGGACCTCCTTTTATAGCATAAGGAGGTTAAGGCTTACATGGAAACTAATAAAAGATATTAATGAGATAATCAATTAACTATTCATCTTTTATTTCTCATTAATACTTTTCTTTATCGTTGCTTATTGACCAAATCTTCTTATCTTCCTACATCTTGTAGATTCCCAGATAACCACTTTGTCTCCTTCTTGTTTCCATTTGTTTCATTTTGTTTTGTTTCTCAACTCAAATTAATTCCCAACAATTTTCCCTTGTTGAAATGACAAAACAAATAAGCATGAACTTCCCCTGAAGTTAATATACGAATGAAAACTTCCCCTTAAGCTACCAAGGATCTACAAGTTGCAAATCATCAAATCTTCTTCCCCTTTTTGTCAATATCAAATAGGAGACTAAAGTATGCAACTTTGATCTTCACAACTGCGAATCAATTTCCACTTCTAATCCAGCTTCAAAAAACTCAAAATTACCTCAGGATGCGCTTTAGATAAATGAACTTGAGTAGTAGAAACTTAAACTAGCAGTAGTAACAAAGACTAGCAGTAGTAAAAACCTTCACCTCAATGTAGCAAATAAATGGTTAAACATTTTAACATTAAGCTTCCCCTGAAACCCATATGTTAACCATTTCTTGAATCTTCAATTCTGTAGGCTCTATGTATGATTACTTGATGAAGAAAACAAGTATAACGAATGATGTAGAGTTAGATATATCAAAAACTTGTTTTTATTGTCTTGCACTTAATATGACAAGAACTCATACTCTTCTTCTTATTTTATGAGTAGCCTCGATTCTTGATAAATCCGCATGCCTTACATGAGTTACTGAGCCAAGTGGTAGTCAATACCTGTGAGTACTACAATGTATCTCCTTACATCAGGTAAAAACTAGTTTTATCAAGTCTTCATCATAAACCGTATATAACCAAACAAGTTATCTCCAAGACCAAAAGTATAAACGAACCACTCATCAAGAATTCCACTTCATCTGCAAATAAGCAATTAACAATCTCTTCATAATCAATTAGTCAATTGAATACTAGCCTTTGAATTAGTAAGAACCAAAAACAAAAAATATCTTATGTTGTGTGTATCCGATATCTGTCAAAGCTAGCAGTACTAACTTCTTTTATCGGATAAGGCTAGCAGTTGTAATTACTTCTAGCAGTACTAACTTCCTTTAACCCAAACAGTATTAACATAGGAAGCAGTATTAACTTTATTGAACCCGAGCAGTATTAACTGCTTAAATTCAATAGCAGTATTAATATCATGAAAGCAATATTTACTTTTAAATCCCAAGCAGTTGTACACTACTGCACTGGGCTGTAGCCTCCACACGCTACAGTCGAGGGTAGGCAAGTGCAGACGTATAGAGAAATCGCTGTCGCTCGCGAGTGTGTGTGAAACCGTGTCTAGTGACTCTGTATAGACCACACACATCTATATCCTCTCTACTAGCTCCCACCACAGTGCCCCTCCAGCCTCACCTACCTCATGGCTATATCCACCCAGCTTAAGTCCCCGTATTACACTCATTGGACTTACTACTGTTTTCTATACTAAGAGCAGACACAAAGTACATTAGCAAACATTATCATCCTTGACAGCATTAAGTATGTACTTGAGTCGAGCATAACTAATTTAAAACACACAGCAGTAGAAAACTATATCCATGAAACATTAATCTTCTTTAACAGCATTAACTTTGTATACAAATCCAACAGTAGTAACTATCTTATTACCAGTTGTATACGAGCTGATCTAGATCATTGCCTTGAAAGTTTCCATGTCTTCTGATTTAAGCACGATAATGATCAAGAATAACATTAACATCCTTCTCTTCCAAATCTTGACCACATATGATACATTGTGCACAAACCCCAACTTTATACAATTGGCTTATCAAGAAACCCTAAAAAGAGTTTGAAATGAATTATACAAGCCTTGTGGTATACACCATCAATCAGATCCGAAAACATATTACAAAAAATGAATTTGAGGTCTAATAAAAATTCATCGCCACGTGGAGTGCTTCCATTCGCCAAACTAATTACTAGTGGAGTGGCACATGAGGCTTTATGAATTAATTCCTATGCACGTGACTTTCATTTGAGATGAAATAAAAAAATGCGTTCTTCGTCATAAACATTTCTTGCAACAAAAATTCAAAGGAGATGCCACGTGTCGCGAGATGATTGGCTCAAAAGAAGATAGTGGAGAGGCACATGCATTTCTTTTGATTTAATTTTGGCTCACGTTAGCCTTGCATCAGCAATAACATAGATTAGTTTTATCTTGGGCTTCATATGGGCTTTTGTTGGACTTAGCAATATATTGGGCTGGCCCGGCCCATAAAACGGGTTATAGGCTGGCCCATTAAAATCCGAGAGAATCGTTAAACTTGTTTTCTCACGCTCTTTCTACTGGTATGCTCGGGGACTTTTCACGACTTCAACTTAGCTTGAGTAATAATTAGACTTGACCAAATTGAGCCCGATAATTCCCGTTTTTGCACCGTTTTCAATCCTTTTACCTGCAAGACATAAAAAAAATACCAAACAAACATATTTACAATATAATTAAGCATATTTTAGTATTTTTAGTCCGTTTTATAGTGTTTTACGGGGTATAAACGATGTATGTTCTAGCAAATATCAAAGTCCCCTACACTAAACCATTGCTGGTCCCACACGCAATGTAAATAAAACAAACCCGAAAATAAATAATTTTATCCCCCTTTAACTTATGACCTCCTCATAATCAAACAAGAACAGAAAAAGTCTATTAAAAGGTTCAAAAATCATTTAATTCGCCAGCACCCCTGTTTTACCCAAAAAAAAATTTAATTTTCATAATTTCCAACTTACAACTTATTCATGTGTGACATAATGTATTGCTTTCATTATTCATTGATAACTTTTAGGATCACGAAACAAAAAGCACAAAAAGTGTCCAAATAGATAAATTCATCGTCCCCGACTTTCACCTCTCCAAGCCAAGCTTAAAAACAAGATCATTGCAAAATACAAGTTATGATGCTAACACTACTCATAAAAGCTAATTGTGTACTTACTTTTCCTCCCTTAT
>BQNB010144446.1:0-13488 GCA_026074375.1 Tanacetum coccineum
GAGGTAGTTACATGAGTGATGAACTCATATGAACAACGATTAAGAACCAGAGAGACACAAAGAGAATATGACTGTTGTTCTTAAACCCTAACGGTATAATCTTCTATATATAGGCACACCATCTTTCACTTCAACCCTTCCAGTTATAAACTTGATAGATGAGGCACATAACTTTGGGCGGATACTTTCATTTGAACAGGAATGGTCCGTGTACTATAGAAACAAATAAACACTTGATACTTGTTAGTTTGAATACTTCTAACATCCTCCTACAAACTAAACAAGTATAATAACATGGAACTTAATCACTTGTTAGTTTGAATACTTTCAACATCCTCCCTCAAATTAAACAAAAAATAAAACTTCTAAATTCAGTTGCATTACTTTTTAAAGTATGCAGATATGATTTTTTTGATTTAATTTGACCCTTTTTAGAACATTTTCCTCTAACAGCTTTAGAAACTATTAATAGGAAATAAAACAAGTATCAAAAGAGCAAAGACTTCCCTGAGAGCATCATTTTAGATGGTGAAGCAGTAGGAACAAAATTGGTCTCTGAAACAGACCCATAAGCATCTTTCCATAGCAGCAAAAGAGCAAACTATGACACATGCAGATATATCAGCAGCAAAAGAAGCCACATTTGATTGCAACTTGCAATCACAAAATAACCAACCAGAGTTCAACTCTAAATCAACCGAGAATCATAAGATTCTCTCAATAAGATAGAATCACTTGATTCTTCAATAAAAGGCAAACTTCATAGTCCTTTATTTTGGATAAAGTACTAGAATTTGCTTAACCAAATTGATTGTAAATTGCAATCTCAATAGAACCAATCAGAAAACACAATCTGATTTAACAAGGAATCATAAGATTCACCAAAAAGAACCAAATCAGAGCACAACTCTGAATAAACATGAGAATCATATAATTCTCAACCACAAGATACAAGACAGAGTAAAACTCTGAATACATTGAGAATTCACATAATTCTCTCACAAACTTTAGAACACACATTCTGAATACAAGACAGAGTATAAACTCTGAATACATTGAGAATTCACATAATTCTCTCACAAACTTCAGAACACACATTCTGAATACAAGACAGAGTGTATACTCTGAATACATTGAGAATTCACATAATTCTCTCACAAACTTCAAAATACACATTCTGATTACAAGACAGAGTGTATACTCTGAATACGTTGAGAATTCACATAATTCTCTCACAAACAGGGCACTTTGGCCACAAAACAGGAATCCTGTAACAAGGTTACCACATTGGATACACCTAAGAAATCCTTGAAAGGACAACCATCTCATTATTGAGACAACAACCTGCACCAAGGTTACCACAATGGATAAACCTTACAAGTCCTTAATATGACAAGCATCTCAATACTGAGACAATAACAGGGAACAACATCCTGCATGAAGGTTACCACCATGGGCTAACCTTACAAGTCCTTAATAGGACAAGCAGCTCAATAGTGAGACTTCAATAATACAACATCACTTCAGACTTAAGGTTTCTCCTAAGTATGGTGCAGATACAAGACAGTTTTTAGGTTCAGAAAACATTTCCCACAAATGAGCCATACTCATCTAATTGGGTTGCAGGGTCCACTTTAGGTGACTGCATTTGTGCAGTCCCTGTTTTTTAAGGGACCCTACCTTCCACAACAGATGATGCTCTCTCTACATCCTTGGGGATATCAAAGAAGGATAAATGATGAGCTTCTTTATTAAAGACAACATCATTAACAGATTTGTTTCTCTGTTTGAGAAAGAAAAACAGTTTGATAAAACACTAACATTTATTGAGGATACCACAATCTTGTTATCAAGGCAAAATAGTTTAGAGGCCTTTTTATCACAAGAAAATCCAATAAAAAAGACATATTGATATCCAAAAACATCTTACAAAAGAGAGATAGGTTTGTTAATCTGCACCAATACATAAGGTGACATGCCATTAAGACTGATCAATGTAGACAGGAAATGGCAGCAAGCATATAATAAGACAGAGGAATCACCCCCTGAAACATAAGACACCTTACTTTAAATAGAGGGTGTCTATGTTTCACATCACAAAAGGTTGATGCATCATTCCCAAAACAGAACAAAAGGCACAAACTTGGATTTAAAAACATCAATCAGTTTAATGTAATTCACAATAACATATCATACATCAACCTTAGGCTTCATAAGAACAAACCACATTAAAGGCAGATAACACAAACCCAGATAACACAAGATAAGCACATAAAACAAGGCAGGCATATATAAGCCACCAAGATGAACCAGGCAAGGACAGCATCTTAGATAAACAAAAAACAGATAAGCAGAGCTCAACCAGACCAGCAAAGAGCAGTCAACAGAGACTACAAACAAAGACAGCAAGCATACAACAAGCAAAGACAGACTATCACAAGATAGCAAACAACAACCAAGGCAAACAAGGCATATAGTGATGCAAATTGGATATCTGACATAAAGGATTCTAGATCGACTAGTGGATATGTGTTTACACTAGGAGGGGCCGCTATATCTTGGAAGTCTTCCAAGCAAACTGTTATAGCTAAGTCCACGATGGAATCAGAATTTATCGCGCTAGATAAATGGGGAGATTCAATTCGTAAAGGACATACCAAGGTGGCCTAAACCGGTAACGGCCATTAGTATACATTGTGACAGTCAATCGACAATTGACAGAGCTCATAGCACAATGTATAATGGAAAGTCCAGACATATCCGTCGTCGACATAATTCGATACGAAAACTACTCTCAACAAGAATTATCTCAATTGACTATGTAAAGTCAAAGGATAACATCGCGGATCCGCTTATGAAAGGCTTAAGCAGAGAGTTAGTTAGTAAGTCGTCTAAAGGAATGGGACTAAAGCCCTTGAAGGAATGAGTTTCTATGAAGGAAAACCTAACCTAGTTGACTGGAGATCCCAAGATCTTGGTTTAATTAGACAACCTAATTATAGAAATGTGGGGGAAGTCACGTCAATGTGGGGGAGTTACTTAACATAGTAACTTCCTAGTCCATTCATATAACAATGTGACTTGTTGAGAGGTTAAACATATAGCTTTAACGATTCAGGATGAAATCACAAAGCATAATGATTCAAGATGAAATCACAAAACATATGGTTTTAATGATTCAGGATGAAATCACCTATGTGAGAGAGAAGTATGGTCGCTTCGAAGGGAATTGTGAGGGGCGCAATTCCCAAGAGCTCTTGCAGAACCAGGCTAGTGTTCATGACCATAATGAGCACGACTATGAGGAATTGACAAGGTCAGGGAGAGTCTTGTGTGAGTGTGTATTGTCTTCTATGTAAACAGATGTTGAGTTCAAGGACATCGCGTCTACTCAGATCTAGGAGACTAAGTGCATCTCACATGGGAAGGTTCAAAGGGCCACACCTACCTATCCTATGCAGGAATTAACCGCAGAAATTTTGCTAAAACTTTTGTGTGTTTTCGACCAATCTCCATTCATGTGGGGGATTGTTGGAAAAAAAATAGTTTTGCAAAATGAGTTTTTGCAAACTTTGTATGTTATATATATAATTATATTAGCTTGTCGTTTTGCGTTCTTCTTGAAGAGAGTTTCGCAACGAACTAAAGTGTAACACCCCTAAATAGGGTCGCAACAGAATATGGGTCTGAGAGTGTTACTTCATAGATCAATAACACAAGATATGAGAACGACCTCTATATGAGTCGTTTAAAATGATACATTGAATTTAATTAAAGTTGTTTGTTACAAAAGCTCACAACTTAACTTGTTCAACCATGTAAATGTAAAAGATTTTAATACATAACAAATCTCCAAAATGTAATGCACTTAAATCTCTATTGCAAATTGACTCCACAAAATGGTGACCACCAATGTATCCCAGTTTCCTGTACCTTATTGACCTGAGAAAAATATGCTTTAAAACGTCAACATAAAGTTGATGAATTCACAGGTTTAAATAATGTATAAAGTAGGACCGCAAGATTTCTAAGTGTAAGACATGTAACACATATAATATCTCAAAATGTAATTATGAAATGCACTAAGATCATGACACTAGGGGTGAGCATGGTGCGGATCGGTGCGGTTTTTGGCAAAAACCACACCGCATCCGCAATTGTGGTTTTTAAAAAGTGAGAATCCGTAACCGCGCGGTTTTTGCGGTTTCGGTTTTGTGGGTTTTATTGCGGTTTTGCGGGTTTTGCGGGTATTAACCGCACCGCACTATCACTTATGATTTATATAATTTTTTTGAACGACAAATGGAATTTTATTAAAAAAGGGCTAGAAAGAAACTAGCAGACGATATACACGCAAAAACGATCCAACAAACAAAGAACGACAAAGGAAAAGAAAAAAACACTAACAGAAAACGAACGTCGCAAAACAAAAACCAACAAAGTAATTTATTTCTATTAGAATAAAAAGATTCACACCATTGCCCAACTGAATTAACTCCCATGAACGAAACCGAACACCCGAGGCATCATACCAAAAAGCGATCTAACCGGCATCCCTTTTTTTGGTCTCGATAAGGCATTATGAAGAAGAATAGCTTCTTTAACGTTACCATAATAACTCCAAATCTGAAGATCGCTAGGAAAATAATCTTTCCACGAACGTAGTTGCGCGAGAGAGAACAACCCGTGTATATTTCCATTGGGGTCTCTATAGCTCCATCGTTTATCAGAATCTATCTCGTCACTAGTTAGAGGACCAATATAATCAATCCACGAAGAACCAGACTCAGCAGCAATATTTAAATCATTACCCGGGGGTGTAGATGGAGGCGCAATGATGGAGTCTTTTTCAGGAGCAATAACTGCGTAACATCCTCATTATCATCAGTGGTAACATTACCACAATCACCCTGAGAATGAACTCCAAGAATCTCACCAGCATCATCTTCCAAATTCTTTTCCATGCAATCCTTAATACACCCATCATTATACAAGACCGAATCATCGACATGACTGCTGAAACAATAAATAAACTTATATAAGTATATTATATAAGACCAGTATAGTATATACGTAATATAATATAAGTACATATATAGATCATGTAAGCATCTAGTATAACCAACTAATGCAACCAAATAGTTTGTATGTATGTCCCGTGAAAAACTTTTGTATGATGCAATGTTTGAAAACGGTTATAATCCAAGTAAAACATTTGACATGGTTCTCTATAACCTTGACTCTAGATACCAATCTGTAACATCCCCAAATAGGGTCGCAGCGGAATAGGGGCTGAGACTGTTACTTCATAGATCAATAGCACAAGATATGAGAACGACCTCTATATGAGTCGTTTAAAATGATACATTGGATTTAATTAAAGTTGTTTGTTACAAAACCTCACAGCTTAACTTGTTCATCCATGTAAATGTAAAAGATTTTAATACATAACAAATCTCCACTATGTGATGCACTTAAATCTCTATTGCAAATTGACTCCTCAAAATGATGACCACCAATGTATCCTAGTTTCTCATACCTTATTGACCTGAGAAAAATATGCTTTAAAACTTTAACATAAAGTTGGTGAATTCACAGGTTTAAGTTATGTATAAAGTAGGCTGCAAGATTTCCATGTGCATGACAAAGTAACAAATATAGTATCACAAAAGTAATTACGATTCCCTAAGCTCATGACACTGAAGCCACAACATATATGTGTATGCAAAATAATGAAAATAATGTGCCCCTGTAGATGTTCAACCCGCAACATCCAAATTGTTCTGACATGGTATACATTCGTTAGTTCAATCCGTCGAACTAGTGAGCGTTACTCACCCGAACGGGAATGTCAATCCCAAATAGATCTATTCATAACATTCACGCTTACAATCTAGTTATTAACGGTTCATGATTCATGGGCATAGTGGGTTATAGCTACTTAGGCAAACTCGTAATTTTGTTTAAAATGTACTTGCGTCCAATCGTAAAACAATGCATGTTTCTCACCCCAAAGTTGTAAATCATTGTAATTTTATAAAAGCAGGGCTATGAACTCACCTCGGTGAATGTATTTGATATATAAATTAAATATAAAAATCGTCACGTATAGTCCGAATGCAACCTAATTAAATATAGGTCGTGTGAGTACAATGTACTTTGGATAACTAACACAACATATAATTCTATATAGTTACATCACCACCTAAACGTGTTTGTTTAATTTATACAATTAAACAATATAAATTTGTACTTTGAAAAATAAATGTCTATGTATTTGTATTTGTATTTGTAAAAATAGTATACTTGTCTAACAGTTGATTATTTGTTAAAAATACTTGATTTTATGTTTTTATTATTTATATAATGTTATTGTATAAATAGTTTAATCATCTTGTAAAATAATATTTTTAAAGTTAAAAACATGTATAAATATTATATAGGTAATGTTACATCGTTTTGTAAAGTTTTTATTAAAAATGAACCAACACTATTAATGTCAGGAAATAGTGCATAGAAAATCATGTTTCTCTTGTTTTAACTTTGTTTTTTTACGTTCTTTATGTCCATGGTTTCGTATTGAGAATATTTATCAAAATATTATATTTATGCAATTTTAGCTACTGATGAACAGTAACTTTTACTGTTTTTGTAAAATTATATAGAGTTACTTTTTATATAAAACTTGTAAAAAAACATAAATTTCTTATTTTAAATCCATTTTTAGTGTACTTTATACCCATGGTTTCACAATTAAATAATCTAACACTTCATTATGATCTTAGAATTTATCAGTTTCTGCTCAAAAAGGATTTTTATAAAATAAGTTTTATAAACACATTTTTATATATTTAATTATCGTAAACTCGTAAAATTCATAACTTCTTTGTTATAGCTCGGTTTTTCAAGTTCTTTATATGCTTACGATCCTCATAATATGTACTATTTTAGTAAGATATAAAATAAATATTATTTTTGTCGAATTAAAATAGTAGGTTTTAGGGTTTTTATTTAAAAGTTTATAAACTTATTTTTATAAGTTTTGAACTTAACTAATTTGCTACAAGTCTTCTAATTTATGTAATAACACATCTTTGATATACTTTGAGTCCTCTAATTTGTGTCCATAAAATATAGTCCAATTTGTCCAAGAATATATCCATCATGTTTATTTATTTATATACACATTATAAATAAATAATTAACCATAACTTAACAAATAATTATATAAATTATCCATTGTTTGTAAATCCTTAAATAAAACATATCCTTATGTTTTTAACATCATTTTTACTATGAACAAGTATTTCTTGAATTTATATTAACTTGATATATTTTATAAACATGTATAAAATATAACTAGGTGATGATTAACCATATAACAATTATATAAAATATGAAATGAATAATTAGAAGAGATTCGGGTTTATAGTAGACCTTAGGAAGATGAATGAAGATGATACACAAGATCACAAACCAAGTATCAATCCTAAATACTTTAAGAAAACCCTAATCCAATACTTGAAAACCCTAACTTTTTCACTTGATTAAACCTTGTATAAACTAATACCCAAGCTTCCAAATAACACCTTAGATATGCCTAATATCAACAGTTGTATACTTCTATCTTTGTAAAATCAAAAACTATGAAATGTTTTATGATGTTGTTTTGAGCCGTGAGCTACGATAGAGTAGAGATGTGATGTTGTGATGTTGTTTTGAGCCATTGTACACTATCAAAAACTTAGAAATACCACTTATAATTCCATTGTTTTAGAGGGTTTAGTGTGGTTTATAAGAGATAGGATGGGGAGGGAGTGCCTTGGTTGCTTGTTGTTATAATTTGTAAGAATGGTTAGTGAAGATTATAAAAAAGTAAGTAAACTTGTTGTCATAATTTGATATCACACTTGTGTTTTTCTTTGCTTATATCCGGCCTATATATGCATATGTATAAAAATTATATAATTTTTGAGTATTGGGTATAATTGTGGGTATTTGATTGAGTATAGATAGGTATTGGTGCTTCCAGGTATGCCTAAATGTATTTTATTGCGAAACATAAACATTTCACATAACCAATAAAAATAAAATATAAAAAGTTGATTATTACTTTCGTAAAAATAATATAATGCTTGCTTGATGTAAACTTTTATTTGTTTGGTGTCCGTTCACGTTGAATGTTGATTTTTAGTTTACGCGATTTAACTGAACGATTGAAATTAAAAGTAAATGCGTAAAACCCTAAAAATAAATAATTGAAAAATTAAAGTCATAAAATGACCTGAAATAAGAGATTGTTACAGTCTTCACCCGTTAAAGGATCCTTGTTCGCAAGGCTCAAGATGCGCCACTTTTCGAGGGTGCGGTTTTTGTGAAGAGATGCGGATACTTCTCTCAAAATTTATCTTCACGTTCCCATGTGAACTCAGGACCTCTCCTAGAGTTCCATCGAACCTTGATAATTGGAATACGGATTTTCTTTAACTGTCTGACCTCACGATCCATGATCTCCACTAGTTCTTCAACGGAGTGAAGTTTGTCATCAATATGTATTTCATCCAACGGAATTGCTAACGGCTCGTCTGATAACACTTCTTTAAATTGGATACATGAAACATGCTATGAACCTTGCTTAGTTGTTGGGGAAGTTTGAGTCTATAAGCAATGGTTCCCACTTTGGCTAACACCTTGAAAGGTCTGATATACCTCGGGTTCAACTTCCCCCATTTGCCAAAACGGATAACCCCTTTCCAAGGTGATACCTTCAACATGACTCGGTCACCAACTTGAAATTCTAAAGGCTTACGCCTCACATCAACGTAACTCTTCTGGCGACCACGAGCGGCTTGAATTCGGCTTTTGATTTGAACGATCTTTTTGGTTGTCTCGTGAATAAGTTATGGACCGGTGAGCTGAGCGTCTCTGACCTCGGCCCAACAAACAGGTGATCGACACTTCCAACCATAAAGTGCCTCGAATGGGGAAACTTTAATACTAGCGTGATAACTATTGTTATACGAAATTTCGATTAGCGGCAAGTGTCTTTCCTAACCATTCCTAAAGTCTATCACGTAAGCGCGTAACATATCTTCTAGTGTCTGAATGGTTCTTTAGCTTTGTCCATCGGTCTACGGATGGTAAGCCGTACTCATATCCAAACGAGTACCCAAAGCTTTTTGAAATGCTCTCAAGAAATTTGATGTAAACCTACCTTCACGGCCACAAATGATCAAGATTGGTATTCCATGTCTTATGACTACTTCTTTCAAGTATAGCCATGCCAATTTGTCGATAGAGTCATTTTCCCTCAAGGGTAAAAAGTGTGCAGACTTAGTAAGATCGTCTACAATCACCCAAATGGTATCATAACCATTTGACATCCTTGGGAGCTTGGTGATGAAATCCGTGGTGATGTTGTCCCACTTCCATTAAGGAATCTCGGGTTGCACCAATAACCCAGATGGTTTTTGGTGTTCAGCTTTGACCTTTAGACATGTCAAACACTTGCTAACATAGGTGGCGATGTCGGCTTTCATGTTGGGCCACCAGTATAGTTTCTTCATGTCTTGATACATCTTGTCAGACCCCAAATGAACAGAATATTTTGATTTGTGGGACTCATGCATAATAAGAGTCCTTAGATCACCATAGCATGGTAACCAACTTCTGTTATTCAAACAAAGAGTTTCGTCAGCACCGCGGTTCCAACTTTTCCTTCCTAGGATTGTCTGATTCCCTTAAATTTTCAATCATCATACCTCCCACATCTTCAGCACCGAGGTTTTTCTGGTTTTCTTACCTCAGTCTGAGCTTCCAATATTTGCTTGGGAAGATCCAAACCAATAGTCATCACTAAGGCTCGAACCCATAATGGCTTAATTCGTTCCTTCCTGCTCAAAGCGTCAGCCACTACGTTTACTTTCCCTGGGTGATAACGAATTTCATAATCGTAATCATTGGCAATTCTAACCAACGGCGTTGCCTCATGTTCAACTCTTTCTGATCAAGGATGTGTTGTAAGCTTTTGTGATCAGTGAACACTGTACACTTTGTCCCATACAGATAGTGTCTTCATAACTTTATGGTGAACACTACCGCTCCTAGTTCTAAATCATGAGTCATGTAATTCTTCTCATGAATCTTCAATTGACGTGATGCATAAGCAATCACCTTCTCGTTCTCCATCAATAAAGCACCTAATCCTTTATGTGAAACATCGCAATAAATGACAAAGTTCTTAGCTCCTTCAGGTAAAGCCAAGATAGGTGCACTGCACAACTTTTCTTTCAATAGTTGGAAAGCTGCTTCTTGTTTGTTACCCCAATCAAACATGACATTCTTTTGGGTTAGCTTGGTCATTGATTTGGTGATCTTCAAAAATCCTTCAATGAACCTTCGATAGTAACCGGCAAGACCTAAAAATTAACAAATCTCCATTGGTGTCTTAGGAGATGCCTAATATTTAATGGACTCGATCTTGGTGGGATCTACGTAAATACCCTAACTGTCAATCACGTGACCGAGGAACTGTACCTTGGGAATCTAAAATTCACATTTAGAAATATTGCATACAACTCCTCTTTTTTAAGCAACTCCAAGATTAACTTGAGATGCTCTTTATGTTCTTGCTTATTCTTTGAATAGATCAGAATATCATCAATAAAGACAATCATGAATTTATACAGATATGGTTTGCACACCCAATTCATGAGGTCCATAAATACAGTCGGTGCGGCAGTCAAACCAAATGGCATAATGTCCATATCAAGTTCTAAATGCGGTCTTTGAGATGTCTTCTTCACAAACCCTTAGTTGAAGATAACCCGACCTCAGGTCGATCTACGAGTAGACACTCGACCCTTGAAGTTGATCGAATAAATCATCAATTCTTGGAAGTGGATAACGGTTCTCCACCGTTTGCTTATTTAATTCCCGGTAGTCAATGCACATCCGGAATGATCCATCCTTCTTCTTGACAAACAAGACCGGAGCTCCCAAAGGTGAGGAACTGGGTCTTATAAAGCCCTTGTCAGAAAGTTCCTGCAGTTGATCCGACAATTCTTTCATTTCAGACGGAGCTAATCGATAACGCGCCTGTGCTACAGGTGCAGCACCAGGTATCAAATTGATTTAGAATTCCATTTGTCGGGTTGGTGGAATACCCGGAAAGTCTCAGAACAATTTGGATGTTGCGAGTTGAACATCTACACAGGCACATTATTTGCATTAATTTGCATACACATATATGTTGTAGCTTTAGTGTCACGAGCTTAGAGAATCTTGGGTATTGTCCCATCTCTACCCCATCTAATCTCTACTCCATCATAACTCACAGCTCAAAACAACATCACAAAACATTTCATAGTTTTTGATTTTACAAAGATACAAGTATACAAGGATTGATATTAGGCATATCTAAGGTGTTACAAATTGATTTGGAAGCTTGGGTATTGGTTTATACAAGGTTTAATCAAGTGAAAATTTTAAGGTTTTCAAGTATTGGATTAGGGTTTTCTTAAAGTATTTAGGATTGGTACTTGGTTTGTGATCTTGTGTATCATCTTCATTCATCTTCCTAAGGTCTACTATAAACCCTAATCTCTTCTAATTATTCATTTCATATTTTATATAATTGTTATATGGTTAATCATCACCTAGTTATATTTCATGTTTATAAAATATATCAAGTTTATATAAATTCAAAAAATACTCGTTCATAGTAAAAATGATGTTAAAAACATAAGGATGTGTTTATTTAAGGATTTATAAACAATGGATAATTTATATAATTATTTGTTAAGTTATGGTTAATTATTTATTTATAATGTGTATATAAATAAATAAACATGATGGATATATTCTTGGACAAATTGGACTATATTTGATGGACATAAATTAGAGGACTCAAAGTATATCAAATATGTGTTATTAGATAAATTAGAGGACTTGTAGCAAATTAGTTAAGTTAAAAACTTATAAAAATAAGTTTATAAACTTTAAATAAAAACCCTAAAACCTACTGTTTTAATTCGACAAAAATAATATTTAATTTATATTTTATTAAAATATTACATATTATGAGGATCGTAAGCATATAAAGAACTTGAAAAACCGAGCTATAACGAAGAAGTTATGAATTTTACGAGTTTACGATAATTAAATATATAAAAGTGTGTTTATAAAACTTATTTTATAAAAATCCTTTCTGAGCAGAAACTGGTAAATTCTAAGATCATAATGAAGTGTTAGATTATTTAACATGGGTATAAAGTACACTAAAAATGGATCTAAAATAAGAAAGTTATGTTTTTTACAAGTTTTATATAAAAAGTAACTTTATATAATTTTATAAAAAAGTAAAAGTTACTGTTCATCAGTAGCTAAAATACCATAAATATAATATTTTGATAAATCTTCTTGATATGAAACCATGGACATAAAAAACGTAAAAAACATAGTTAAAACAAGAGAAACATGATTTTCTATGCACTATTTCCTGACACGAATAGTGTTGGTTCGTTTTTAATAAAAACTTTACAAAACGATGTAACATTACCTATATAATATTTATACATGTTTTAACTTTATAAATATTATTTTATAAGATGATTAAACTATTTATACAATAACATTATATAAATAATAAAAACATAAAATCAAGTATTTTTAACAAATAATCAATTGTTGGACAAGTATACTATTTTTATAAATACAAATACATAGACATTTATTTTTCAAAGTACAAATTTATATTGTTTAATTGTATAAATTAAACAAACATGTTTAGTTGGTTATGTAACTATATATAATTATATGTTGTGTTAGTTATCCAAGGTACATTGTACTCATACGACCTATATTTAATTAGGTTGCATTCAGACTATACGTGACGACTTTTATATTTGATTTATATATCAAATACATTCACTGAGGTGAGTTCATAGCCCTGCTTTTATACAATTACAATGATTTACAACTTTGGGGGTGAGAAACATGCATTGTTTTACGATTGGACGCAAGTACACTTTAAACAAAATTACAAGTTTGCCTAAGTAGCTATAACCCACTATGCCCATGAATCATGAACTGTTAATTACTGGATTGTAAGCGCGAATGTTATGAATAGATCTATTTGGGATTGACATCCCCATTCGGGTGAGTAACGCTCACTAGTTCGACGGATTGAACTAACGAATGTATACCATGTCAGAACAATTTGGATGTTGCGGGTTGAACTTCTACATGGGCACATTATTTGAATTAATTTCCATACACATATATGTTGTAGCTTCAGTGTCATGAGCTTAGGGAATCATAATTACTTTTGTAATACTGTATTTGTTACTTTAGCATGCACTTGGAAATCTTACGGTCCTACTTTATACATAACTTAAAGAGAAAACTGCAATTTTGGTCCACTATCTTTACCGGGTATAACACTTTTGGTCCATTTTTTTAAAAATTTGCGGGTTTATGCCAAAACCA
>BQNB010144447.1:0-16854 GCA_026074375.1 Tanacetum coccineum
TGATGAAGACTATGCTTAACGACAAGCAGAAAGCCCAAGCTCCCGTGCCCGTAAAAGCGGTTGAGCAGAGTTGTGTAACTTGTGGAGGTGCTCGTTCTTATAGAAATAGTCCAGCCACCGATGGCAATGCTTATCGAGACAACATTCAAGAGTACGTTTCACAAGCTGCTGCAGCCAATTTTAATCAAAGCAATACAAATTTTAGACCTCCGATGGTTGCAAACCAAATCCGACCTCTTGGTTTTCCTCCGATTCAAAATAATCAAAACCGTTTTAATCAGAATCAAGGAAATAATTTCAACCAAAATCGAGGAACCAATTCCTATCAAAACTGTAGAAATAACTTCTACCAAGGACAAGTGTATCAACCTCAACACCATCAACCCTCCTTCCCCCAAACACTCTACCGCTGTGCTACAATAGCTCATCCGGTAGAGTGTTTACTTGTTTAATTTATAAGGCTTGTTTGCCCATTTTGCTTATCAGCCCTTTTGGGCTTATTTACAGCTTATTGGGATAAGCTGTTGATACAAGCTTATTTTTCCTAGGACCATATTAGTGTTAGCTATTTTTCCTAATTTTTTCATAATTTTTAAAAATCGTTTAGTATTTTTTAGATTTAATTTTCATTAGAAACTTTAAAAATTCATAAAAAATCTATAAAAAGTCAAAAAAATATAAATCTTTTTTTCAAAATTTTATTTTATCATTCTTTATCTAGGAAAATTATTTTCATTTTCGTAGGGTCATTTTTGCAAAATTTAATCTTTTAAAGAAAATTCCAATCTTTTCAAAAGAACATAAAGAAAAGAACGGGATTTTAGCCACGGATACGGGGGGTTTTTGTTTGTATTATTCAAGATAAAAAAAATAATATAATAGAAACCTTAAAAATATAAATACCTAAGGACTAATACTAGCTCCACGCGCCTCCATCTCAAGAAACCCCACCCCAAAACCATCTCAAACCCTAGAAATTCTTCATCCAAGCTCCCCACCCGCAACGCGCCACTACCCCATCCCCCACGACACACGTGACCCCCCGCCCCCCCCCCCGTTCCCTATCTTGCCTTTCAACGCTACGCCCCCAATCCCCTTTATCCCTTAAACTCTACCCCTCTTCCTACTATTCCCTAGCATCGCCTTGCACAAACCGCTCTTCCCCCGCTCCAACCCCACCTCCCTCCGCCCCCCCCCTTTAAGTAAATATTTCCCCCCAGCCCCATTCCCACCCCCAACCATTACCCCACCACCTCGTTTTGTCCCTACCCCCCCTCACCCATACCCCCCTCTGGCCCCCTACCTCACAATATCCCCAATACCTAACACCCCGTAGCTTGTCCACACCTTCGCTCGAGTTAACCAACCACGCCTCCCCGCAACCGTCACCGCTTTTCAGACCAGAACGCCGCTAACGCCTCTAACGAAAAATAATTCGCTCCCCCATCAGGCCAGTCGCGAATTGCTTGAAACCGGCGTAATATTCTTATAACCCCACCCTCCCCTCCCCACCCCGCCGATCCCCCATCCTTCCCCCGCACCCCCCACCCCCTCCCCCCATCTCTTAATTAACAAAGAAACCTACACTGTCTCTTGTAACAAAAAAAACCCAACAGTACTAACCACTATACGTGAGCACGCTGAGCTACCAAGCGGCCTACCCCCCGCCCCCGCCCACCAAAAAATGGTTGGACCTAAAAAAAACCTCCAAACCTTAAAAATGTGCTACCCAATAACTTTTGTGCATCCGGCACTCGTTTAATTTTTGTAACATATAGTTATCATAAATATTTAGGTTTTCATTAAATCGTATATTGCATATTAGTAGATAATTTTAGACTATTCTAATCCTCTTAATCAATAATATCATTCAATCCAACTTATCGACTGTACCAATTTTCAAGTATACAGCCTTCGTTGTGGATAAACGGACCCGGGAATATATTTCTATACTGAAACTCTCGGTTTCATTGATTATTTTTAGATTATCGTTATTAATATATATTTTAATAATTAATAATATATATAAAGGGTGTTAGATTTAAAAACAATAATCCCAAAGGTTCATAAATCTTATAATTAATTGGGGTCCTGGGGTACGGTAGGTAATATATTGGATTCGTAAAAGGTGTGAGTTAACCTCTTCTTCTATCCTATTCAAACGTAGATGAAAGTTGGCAGTTCTAAATAACTTGTGTACGTGGAGCATAACGTATATCACATTACAAAAAGATATAGACGTATTACATCGGATAGATTTTTTTTTTTTTCTTTATGAATCGTTGTGATATTTGTGTCCCATACCAATTATGGGAGCATGGTGAAGTATTTGAAATTTTCCTCATGTGCGTGGTTGTAAGAGTTGGTGATAATGACGTTATCTGTCTGGGTTGTGTGCGATTGATAGTAGCGAAGCGAATGGAATTATTTGCGATTCCAAATTAGAATTAGAGAGATCTTATCTTCTCGTTTTAACCTTTTGATTTAGTACCTCTTAGTTATGAGAGTGTTGATATGTAATTGTAGGAGAGAATTGTTGTTGAGGAACATAAGGGCTGAGATGGTATTGCCACGAGAAGGTAGTTAAAATGGAAAAAAAAAATGGCTTTGGTAATGTTGGGAGAAGTTTGCTTAAAGGTCGATTGAGCAAAACAGAGACTAAAGATAGGATACGAGGTCTCGGAGGGAGTAACCAGGGAAGCATGCATATGACTCAAAGCATATGTCACACAAATACTACATTATCTCGTGTGTAGTCGGCGCAGCACCCCGAGAACCAAACCAGCTTCTTCCAATCTATCTATCGCGAAGAAAGATCCCACCTAGATCCTCTTCCCCTGCTCTCTAGGTGTGCCTTCGACTATCTTCCACCTCATGACTCGACCCCACCCGCGAGAATTAGTATAGCTGAGCCACCTCTCTAGTGTTCAAAAGACCACATTCCAAATCTACCCGCTTAATTCTCTTCTCAGTTAACCCACTTGTCACGGGTGCAAGATGTCAATTGGTGCATGTGATGTTTGAAATTTCCTTATGGCGTGGTGTTAGAGTTGGTGTTAGGACGTATCTTCTAGGTGGTGCGATTGATGGTAGTGAAGCGAATGGAATTATTCACGATCCCAAGTTGGAATTAGAGAGTTTTCGTTTTACTTTTGATTTAGTACCTCTTAGTTATGAGACATAAGGCTGAGATGGTATGCCACGAGAAGGTAGTTAAAATGCCTTGGTAATTTGGAGAGTGCTTAAGGTTCATAGAGAAAACGAACTAAAGAGGATACGAGGTCTCGTAGGAGTAGCAAGGAAGACGAGTTAAGATTATGTGATATCTTTGTAGTATGTGAGCCCTCTAAAGTATTCCTAAGGAATTAGTAGGTTTTACCCCTAGTCGTAGAATGGGATTTCGTATGGAATTTGTACAAGGAGCGACGCCGATTTACGAAGGCTCGTGTCGTTTGACGTCTTTAGAAAGGCAAGAGGTGTGGAATGATTGCAGGAGTTGCAAGGTGAGGGTTGGTTCAAATGGTAACTTGTTGTGGGAAGCGTCTGTATTGCTTGGTAGGAAGAAAGGTGGGTAGTTTAGAATGTGCATAGATTATCTCGAGAAGAGTGAGATAGAAAATTCGTATGTGATGTCACCAATGGAGGGTGCACGGGGATGACGTAGCCAAGACTATTTTTAGGATGCGTAATGGACACGTTGAAGTTTATGGCTATGCCTTTTGGGTTAACCAATGCACCAGCGGTTTTCATAAAGTTAATGAGCCGGGTGTGCATGGCCGTATATAGACAAGCTAGTTAACTTATATATACAGATGGTATTTTAAACCGACCCGAAGTCTAAGGAGGAGTACGAAGTTAATGAGCCGGGTGTGCATGGCCGTATATAGACAAGCTAGTTAACGTATATATACAGACGATATTTTAAACCGACCCGAAGTCTAAGGAGGAGTACGAGTCGCACGTGAAGATGATCGTGGAGTCACTAAAGGAAGAGAAGATGTACGTGAAGTTTTCCAACAACGTGGAAGTGGAGCAAAGAGGAAGCTATCTAGATGTGGAAGGAATCAAATGGGTAATGAGCCGATCTTGGCATTGCCGGAAGGAGCAGACGATTTCGTAGTATATTATGACGCGCGAAGCAAGGATTTGAAAGCATGCTTGGAAAAAGGGAGAAGGTGATTGCTTGTACGTCGCGACAACTGAAGGTTCTTATGAAGGATTGCATGACTAACGTGGTAGGTTTTGCCTTATAATGCTAGAGGCATTAAGTGAACGAGACATGGAGAGTAATCTATACGGATCATGAATGTCTCCAACACACTTTCAATCGGAAGGATTGAACATGAGGCAAAGGTGATGGATGGATGTTATTTAGTGAGTTTGATTTCGAGGCCAAGTACCATCTGGGAAAGGCAAATGTAGATGTTGTACCGTGGAGTAGGAAGAAGGAGTGAAGCCAAGAATGAGTTCGAGATAGATGTACGACGATCCGATCTAGGTTTGAGAAAAGGATGTTGGTGGCATAAGATAAGATGTCCAAAGCAAAGAACGCGTCAACATAAGATGTTGCGTGGCTTGGACCAACGAGTGTGAAAAAAGATAGAGAGTGGTTCATATTGGTTAGACAAGGTTCGGACCTCCATTTGGAGAGATGTAAGGACCTTGGCTATTGAAGAGGCGTATACGACAAAGTATTCTATCCATCCTGGAGCGGATACGATGTTGTGTGGTTTTAGGTTAACTAATCGATGGCTGAGTATGAAGAAGGATATAGCTAGTTGCGGTAGTAAGTATTTAGCGTATTTGGAAGTGGAAGTTGAGTATCAAGGGTCTTCAGGATTGTTGCTACAACCTGAGTTACCCGAGTAGAAGTGGGAAAGGATAACTAAGGATATTGTTGTCAAGTTACCAAGTGTGAGTAGTGGATACGATGCGATTTGGGTGTAGTCAATGGACTGACTAAGTCACCCCATTCCTAGCTATGCTTAGGACAAGTATGGTAGATTTTAGAGGTAATTGGAATACTCACTTTCGTGAAGATGAGTTTTTCCCTAAGGTGGGGATTATCATTCGAGTATGGATGTGCTTCATTTGAAGCATGGTATGGAAAGGAATGTAGGTTACCGTTTTATGGGCCGTAACTGGAGAGTGAGTTGAATGGATCGAATTTGGTACAAGAAACAACCAACAAGATAGTGGTAATACAAGAAAGGCTTGAGGTAGCCAAATTGTCAAAAAAGTTAGCTTGGTAAGTAGTGGGAAACTTTTGAATTAATGCTGGTAGGTTATGGGTGGTTGAAGGTCTCACCTTGGAGAGGTGTAGTACGTTTGGAAAGAAAGACAAGTTAGAACCGAGTTATGTAGGAACATTTGAGATCTTTGGATATATTGGGCCTACAGTTCGGTTGAGAATTTCTGTCTTATGAGCTGAGTATCAGAAAATTAATTGGATGCTGAAAGTTTGAAGTAAAAACCTAATTTGCGTGGATTCTTTAGATACTTGAGTCGTTGTACATCTTATATCTTAATATCAAGACAATTCTTGTTTGATGAGTTGCCGAGTGTTAAGAATAAAAACACGTATTTTACAATAACTTAAGGGTTTATGGATAAGTTTTTCTCGATGAAGAGCCAGTACATGAGAAGGGATGCTTCTTTCGGTTGGGGTTGATAGTGTTGCTAATTGCACCCTTGTAGGGGTACCAAAGTCATTAAGCGGTTTGTATTCGGATTTTGGAAGTTAGTAGAGTCGAGGTTAAGTAGAGCAAGACTCTTTGTTTTTGATCAAGTGAACCGAAGATGATGTGGACCGAGAGGTCATGAGTAAAAGAGTAGTATGATAGCATTAGTGAAAGTTCCTTTGGGATTTCGAAGCTTGTCCTGAGCTAATAACTTAGAACCAAGGATCAAAAAGTTCTAAGTGATCCCTCTCGTTGTTTGTCGATAGTGCTAATGCCTCGAGTAGTTAAATCTCGGGACGAGATTTTCTCAAGGTGGGGATACTGTGACAACCATGACTTGAGCAGGTTGGTCAAACTGTAGTGTTGACCTAAATGTATCTGTTACAAATGTGTATTTTTATGTGATATACGTGTTTATATGTGTTTTTGATTGTATAAAATGTGAGATTGGAAAATCAAATCCATTGAGCGTGATCTGTCCCCCCCCCCCCCCTCATTGGATTGGATTTGTGATTGAATTTTGTGAAGTTCATTTCGTTCACTTTTGGTGACAAGGAAATGATTTCGGTGATTGATTAGGCGGTTTTTCACTTTATTGTGTAAGTAATTATACGTATACTTATTTTTGTGTTAGTAATTTAAGATATAAGTTTAGGTTTTAAGGTTGAAGTTAAGAGAAATGAGTTATTTGATGGATAAGTTTCATTTTATCACTTTCATTGGTAATGGAAATTGAATGGTGGATTATTGAGAGAATTGTTTTTGGTATAATATTAGGAATGTCTAGGTGATGGATTAAAAGAGAAATGTGTCATTGTGAAAGAAATGAGTTGTTAAAATATGAAGAGTTTTTTGAAAGAACTTTCTATTTTTGGAAAGTGAATTTGGAAAATCAAAAGTTATTTTTAGAAGTAATTATAAGCAAAATGGTTTACCAAATTAGCTTAGGTTTTTATAAAACTTAAGGTATGAAGGTAATTAATTAACTAATAGAATTTTTTTTAATGAATAGTAAAATATGAATTTTAAAAGGAACAAAAGAAAGAAAAAAAATAGAGGTTGTATTAGAAATCAAACACTACCTAGGCATTATCCTAGGATTACCTTAGAGCCTATAAATACAAAAAAATAATATAAAAACCAAAACCCTATTGAAGTTGGCCGATTTTTTACAAGATAAGAAAAAGAAGTATAAATTTCGGTTCTTGGTAAGGTATTTTTCTAATCCCTGTTTAGTTCTATTATTAATTTTCAATTAATGTAATCTAAGTATGATGGATCAGGGTTTATAAATTAGGGTTTATAAATTAGGGCTTTGATTTTTCTGGAAGTTTATAATGTTATAATGATTTTTTAATCATTAGTTTAATTGGTTACAATATTTGATCATGCGTTAAGGTCTAGATCGTACCGAAATAGTTTTTGTTTAATTCACTGCAAAAAGTTTTTATTTTTTTTAGGCAGTTTTGTAACAGCATAACTCCTCATAAAAATTTAAATAAATAAATTACAATATACTGGAGATAACCTCAGATGAGTCGCTAGCTTTCCAGAAAAGTTGGCCTTGTTATTTTTATGGTCGGTAAGTGGGGTCAAAGGGTCTTTACAAAAATCATTGGTGTAAAACAGTGACGAATTCACAGTTTTGTTTTTGATATTTCTAAAATTACTTAAGGCATCTATGTTAGAGGCTCTAAATCAACGTAGAAGTTATTTATTCTTGTTTGTGACCCCTGGAATTTTGCTAAGTAGGTGTATTAAGTTTTAAGTTGGTTATCTAACGTCAAACTTTTAGGTGGTCAATACTGGACAATTTCTGGACGACTTATGGATTCATGAATTTCCCTAAGGGTATTTTGTAAAATGTAATGGTTCTTTTGTTAGAGCTAAGTCGAGATTCAAAGAAATATATGTACATGTGAATTTAGGTTTTTGAATTGTGGAAAGTGTTTTTTAAGTGGTACGTTTAGGACGTGTAATGTGATAAAAATACTGCTCAAAACCAAAAGTTTAAGTGTAGCATTGAAGTGGTAAATGACTATATGTTATGAGTTTGAAAAGGGTTTAAATCGAGGTATAGAACTATGGTAGTATAGCTATAGATATTCTCATCAATATGTGAGAATTACATCATTTGGGTTGAAATGCCTAATTTATGTTAGCTTATTGTGTGCTTATTTGTTTAGATTATCCGTGAAGAGTTTGTAAGCTTTTGTTGGATTCTTTTGGGAAGCTGAGCATCAGGTGAGTTTTCATAGTCCCACTTTTAATGTTTTACATTAGGATGGAAAATGATGCAAAGATGTTTAGTGTGATGTGTTTAATGCTGCGATTATGTGGTTTTACTTGGGCAAGATGAACTTTAATGGTTAATTATATGTGATATGCTTAATGTTGTTTTGTGATATCTGTGTGATTCACCGGATAGAGGGTAATCTATCTACCTATTCCAAATCTATCTGGAGTGATTGAAAAAAAGATCCTAATTTTTGTGTGAATCCGGTTAGAGAGTAGTGCATCTATCTACCTATTCCAAATCTAATTGGGAGGATTAGAGAATAAGATCCCTTTCTGCTGTGATTCTGGTTGGAGGGTAGGACTCTAATCATTCTTTTCCAAATCTAACGTGAAAGGTTAAAATAATACTAATACTCCATACCATGTGATTCCGATCGCGAGGGTAATGGATAACCCCAGGCTTTGTTATGTGGTCGTGGGCATGATTTTTGTCCATTGTGATTGATTGTGAGTGTATGAATAGCGCTAGTGAATTAGCTAATGCTTAAATTGTCTGCCATGATATGTTAAGTTAATCCATCAAATTGTTTTTATTTATTTTTAAAAAGATTGAATTTTTGTGTGCTTAAACCTATGACTCTCACCCATTCCTTTGTGTTGACGTTTTTTAACCTCATTTTTCCATGTGAGCTTATTGATGCAAGGTTAGAGCGAAGTTGTCAAGGAAGAGACTGTAGGACGCTTTGAGTTTATTTATGTTTTCTGTTTGAATGAATGTGTTAGCATGAATTGTTTGGATTATGTTCTGCATGTCATTTATTGACGAGACCTCTTTCTCATTAATAAAGACACCATTAGGTTTTGGGTATTGTTATGACACTTTGTGTCTTTGCTTTACTTTAGTTTCATTTTAGTATTCTCTATATAGACACCATGTGTTGTGATGATATCCATTCTTGTTTACGCCTTGCGTTTCCGCCTTGGCGGGGTATGACATTAGGCATTCCACTATCACTTTGAGGTTTTCGAGTTTGTTTCAAGGCAAGTGGACGCATGACCCTATCGACGACATTGTAAATGCCATTGTCAAGATGATGATAATGTTCCATGACGTGTCGAAAAAGATGAGTCAAGAACATGCCATAAGGAATATTAACATTTGGAGTAGCCCGAGTATATTCAATTCGTTTGACAAAGAAATAAGCAAGATAATTATTGTTTCATGTTCTACGTCAACCAAAGACAATACAACAAGTGACGAGTACTATGCCCGTAAAGATGTCCTCTTGGGCCTCCTAGTCCAAACACATTCTCACGAATGAGTTTTTCCCAACGCTTCATGTCTTGACTTAATTTGTTGGTAAGAATTTGATTGAGTGTGAGAATGACATTTTTGCTTTTGATGGTACGATTAGACTCGACACGTTCTAATTAAGATTATCGAAGAATAAGTCATGAAGTATGAAGATTGTAAGATATGGTCTCCTCTTCTCTTGGAAGAATGCAAAGAGATGCGAGATCCCATTCTTTTTGTAAAGACCGGTCTTGACCATTTATATGGAATTTTGAGAATTTGTACCGAATTGTTCGATTGAGAGAGTGATAAATTATGTTGAATCATGATGAGATTAGAAAGAAAAACCGTACTCAATCGTTGGACTTTGACTTGACTATAAAAAGTCTAGGATAGAAATCGAGTACCGATGGCTCTTTGATCCCGAAAAGAGACACTTATTAAGCGAACGTTGTGAACAATCACTCAATGTTGTTTGATTTGTAATAGAGTGATCCACGAATTCTACCCTCGTGAAATGAAACGTTTTCGATATTTGGAATATATTAATTAGCAAGAAATGGAATTGCTCTGGCATGTTTATTATCACCTAAGCCAAGACACACAAATCAAAAAGTAAAATTATATATATATATATATATATATATATATATATATATATATATATATATTAACAGAAAATGAAGTTTTGAAAAAAAATATGTGGAATAAAGATTACTTCGACTCTAAAAATAAAAACCTAATAAGTAATCCAAGTGTTCCCTAATTTATTTTGACTCAACCTAGAGTGACGAAAAATATATATTGAATTATATATTTTGACACCTACTGTAAGCTCATCAAGTGTTTCGATGCTTAATAAGTAGCGTAGGGATTATTTCGATATTAGACTAAAATTCTAGGAAATAATCCAAACGCCCCTTTATTAACTAAAGAATTGACCGAGAGCGTCGAAAGATATACATTAAGTTGTATATTTCGCCGACTAATATGAGTTCATTACATGTGACTTATCAATAATGAAATAATGTTTATTTTGACTCAAGACTTCAACTTAAAATGATAAACCAAACGCCCCCTTATTTTAGAAATTTTATTAAAAGAATCAATATATATATATATATATATATATATATATATATGAATTATATATCTTGATGACTAATATGTGTTTGTTATATGCCTATACACGTGATAAAAATGTAGTGATGGTTATTTCGACTCTAGACTACGATCCTAAGAAATGATCCAAACACCCCTTATTTTTAAAAACCTTGACTAATGATGTCGAAAAATTTATATTGAGATATGTATGTTTCGATAATCAATATATGATCATTTTAATGTGTTTTTGGCATGAATCAACAATGTATAAGATTTTGTTTTGAAAATTTTAAATTTTTTTTTTGAATAATATTATATAGTAAATATTATACTTATTGAGATTTCGACCCAAAAAAAAAGTTAGAGTATTCATCCTATGAGAATTTTAAATTCCAATACTACGGGAATCATTATAGTTATGAATTACCTAGACCTAATCACAAGAATATAAAAGACACACAAAAATATGAAAAATACCCAATTTAGATTAAGAGCAAAATTGGATGAAATCGAAAGAGAAAAGTATGGAAAATCTTACAATAGATGTTGTTAATCACATTGTTTGTGTTTTCCCCTTGCGAATTTTGATCGATTAGGTGTTTGGAGGTTTGAATTTTAATGGTTTGGGGTGTGTGTGTTCGTCACAAAACAAATCACCAGGGGAAGAGGGAAATTTGAAATGGAGTTTTTGGTAATGGTTTTTAGCAGAATAAAATGATGTTGGCGATTTTAAGTGGTCGATACCCTGTTAGATATTGAAAAAGACTCGGTCACACCCACTACGCGCCCCGTGTTATTTTACTGTTTTATATAGCTCTTAGTTTAATAGTTTTAATAGTAAACGTTTTTCGGTTTAAGTCGGGGTACAAATTACCCTGTATATTTGCAAAGTACATAAATAAGTCTCTTCCAACTTTGGAAAGACAATGTTAGTCATAATTCATTAAAGAAAAAAAAACACTCTCTCACTCTCCTCTCTATGAATTTCTCTCTCAAGTGTTTTCTCCTCTCTCTCGAAACTAGCGCCAGATCCAAGAATCGACCCCGTGTTATGATATATGATATTACCACAATTGGTATCTACAGAGCTAAAGGGAGAATAGATCATGTGTATGTGTGATTTTCCTTGGTTGATTTAGATCAAAAAAGAGAACCTTTGAAGTGTTTTATTAGCACGTTTTTTATTTTATGATCTCCCGAATTTTTAGTTGGTTGTATTGATAAAGTTTTGGGTGTTCTAGTAGCTATTTTACCTAAGGTATTGTTATGTTCAAAAGAAATCAAGCAAAGATCGTTGCAAAAAGGGTGATTATTTAAGGTGATTTTTGTGAAAAACGTCGTTGTTCTCTTCGTGGAGAGTTGCCAGATATTTTCTTCACGGCGGTTTGCTTAAATAATATAGTTTATTTAGTAGGTTACCCAACCCCTGTCACACGGCGGGTTTGCTTAGGTGTCGTGTTTGTTGCTAATCAAGCGGATTTGCTTTCCAAGCGGTTTGCTTAGGTGGCGAGTTGCTCAATGTAGCGGGTTGCTTTATATTTAGCAGCGGTTTACCAACCAGCCTTTTTGAACAGGATATCAACGGGTTGAATATTTTAATTATCAATATCTTAAACTAAAACACTGGAGTTGAAGACTCACTTCGGTTAGACTAAAATTCTTCGCGCGGGGCGGTTTGCTTGGGACAGCGAGATTGTGTCGGCGAATTGCCCTCAAAATCCACCGGCGAGTTTTCCTTATATTCTTTTGCAGCGGATAGGTAGCCATTGGCGGCGGGTGAGCTGTCTGTCTTAGAAATTTGAAATATTTCAAACCCGGGATTTAATATCACCATAACAAAATACAAATACGTTAACCTCACCACTTTTAACGTACACTCACTAATCATTGATCGATCAAAACATATCATATAATAAAATACTAAAATGTCCCCCTAGTATGCACGAAGACATTCCAGTTTGCCGGTTCTGATACACGCCCACCAGATGCGTTGATAGAACAGTACTTTGAATCTTAGCAACAACGTAATAGACCCTTCCCTGTAACTGTCTAGGAAAGGATATGATAGAATATTATGAAGTCCATCAAAGAATGACCATTTCAGATGGGAACGGTCTCAAATGTTATAGCTGGAAAACTGAGGGTGCAGTTCAAAAACAAGGCCCAATATGTGCTAGAGTTTCTTTAGCGCGACCTTTTCAGCTTCAGAAAGGAAAGGTAATAAAGTTGACATTCGTTCAACCAATACCCTACTTCAGGGCTATTCCAAAAGGACATCTACTCAATCATCAATCACTATACTGAACGCCAAAGATATTTGGGAAAACGTGAAGAGATTCTTGAAGGGTTCAGAGCTAACAAAAGATTACCTGGAATCCACAGCTATACGATGAATTAGAACACTTCGCGTCAAAACAAAGGAGAAGCATTCAAGGAAACTACGATAGGTTATACGAAACTCATTAATGACATGAGAAACATCAAGAAGACCATGTCCATTATGCAGCTTAACTCAAAGTTTCGTAAACAACCATGTTGCCAGATGGAGTAGAATATCATAACTTGAAGTAAAAAACTAAACTAGGGTTGAAGGTGATTCAAATTAGTGACCATTGTATGCCAACCTAAACAACTTGAGGTGCAAATGCTAAAGAGAACACGAATTATGATTGTAAATGTTCTGGTCAAACCAAATAACTGATCTTTGGCACTAGTGTCGGACGCCTCAGCTCAGCATTATCTAAAAAAAAATCATGCCAAGTCTCCTCAATCCTCAACGAAACCAATCCTTCTGAACTAACTTTTCAAATGAACTCGAGCAAGTTCTTCAACAGAAAACTTGATTAAAATTTTAAACCAACTCACTCGCCCTTCTCACCAATCGAACAAATCACATCTTCCTCAAACAAACAATCAACTTAGGAGCTTCGCAAATGCAAGGAACAAAAGCTATGGTGTCAAGAATGGAAAGATATGGTTCAAGATGTCACGTTGAAGATACAATCGACTAATCAAGTAAGACCATTTTCAGAGAAACAATGCAAGAGGAAAGGTGTAGTGGGTAATGTGAGAGTTCAGAACAGAGATGCAAAATGATTAATCAATGGTCAAGCGAAACCCATCAATGCTACAACTGTAAACGTACTAGGTCAAATAGCATGTGAATGTCCAGGCCAAAGCGAATTCAGATTCAGACTACTTCAATGGACAAATGCTTACTAATGCAGGCCCATGGTAGAATGGAGCATTTCTGGATGAAGGAAACAGTCGATTGTTTCTTCTTGTCAGGAGAAACAGGTTTCCAACGATGATAGAGATTTGGATTTTTCAACCGTAGAAATGATTTTGCACTCAACGTGGCCATGTCTTTTGAAGCTGATGAATGTGATGCAATTCAGACTCTGATGTTGACAGAGGTCGCCATTACACATACCAATGTTCGATTGACAAACCTCACATCGGACGACCTCATCTACGATGAAGCCGGGACATCATATGACTCAAATACTCTCTCTGAGGTACAAGATCATGATGCCTGTATTGTAGATCATTTTATGTATTGAGTATCGATGAAGAACATTGATATGCAAAAACGATGTACAACACCAGCTACGTTGTTTTACTCCTGATGCTAGACTATAACTAGTGATAATAATATTTTTCCGTAAGATCAGTATTTGGACGACAACGCAGACATTTTGTACAATGTAATGCGACTTCTTTACGAAATTGATGCACTAATTCTATTTCTGATGAAATGCTGAACAGGTGTACAAAGTATCTTAACGAATAAGCCAACATGGTAATGACTGACTCAGTGACCCCTCTGAACTTGCGAGAATATAATGAACTCTCTGGTTCTGGGAATATGAAAAACGGCAAAGTTTGAATTAACTGAGTATAGAAACTGAAAGATTTGATTAACAAATTGAGAAAAATCACCATCTCGAACCGAAACATTAAAGGAAACCTTCTTAAAATCTGAACTTCATTCAGCACAAGTACTCCTTAGTTCTAACAAGTTGACCTCCAAAATTATAAGTCAAATACCACCAGAAATAACTCACTTTTGAAAAAGGTTTTAAACGAAAAGTAAGACAAATTCCTGAAGAAGTTTGTTGGAACAAAGAACTAAAAGATAAGATTGAAAGATAGATTATACAAACAGAATCAGTCTGTACAAGACAGTTCACATGAGTTTGTAAACCCAAGAAATTTTATTATGAAAAGCACAAGGTAGCAATAGGCTACAAAAATCCTGTATGTCTCGCTCTGGCAAAGCAAGCGTCAGCCTGCACTGTGATAATTGACATAAACAGGTCACCTCCACCAATCATACACCCCCTGTCATAGCAAGACTCAGAAGGCTACACGCGAGTTAGCTGTGATAACTAAGAATAAAATGTTGTTGAAAATGCAAAGCCCCCTATGTGTGGAAAATAAAGTAAGGAATTTGTGCCCCCCCCCAATTACATCGGAAAGAGAACTTTGCTTGGCAACCCTTTGCTCCCCAAAGAAATTCTGACCCCAGAACAATTTTTTGGACCATTTGATAACAACACAGGAAAAAGGCTGAGAGACTTAGCTCCAAAACCAATTTCCAGCATTGACCAGTGTATCCACCCCATACCTCCTGTCAAGCTGTCCCCAGAATTCTTCCAACTAAAAGTCATGTGAAGATTTAATCTTTTGTACTCACAAAACTTTTTACGGAATTTTGACAAAACTTGCAAACTCTAATCCACACCATCAGTGGTCTTACAGAAGGGGAGAAGAGGTTTTGCGCAAAACTAAAAGATGTTAACCCTCACTGAAGTTATTCCATTTTTTCCAAAACTCTAAAGAACACTTTTGATGGAGTCAAACAGCCCGTTGTAAGAAGTATAAAATCATGGAAGAAATTTTGATCAAAAGAATAACGAAGTTACATAGAATGCAGTGGACAAGCAATGTGCTGAATTGAAAAGAAAAAAAACCTTCTCAGTTGAAAATGATAATCTGATGTTAATTGTTTTGTCTACTCGAACTGCTGTATGATGTGGAAAAATCACGTTTTCTAGATCTTGAAGCTGACATGTCTGAAGTTCATGATGAGTCAAAACTTATTTCAAAACTTGAAAGGGAATACCTAAATTTGCAATTAAAGTATCAACATCTTCAAGAAAGTTTTGATAATAAAAATTCACAAGCTTCACAGGAAGCTCCTGATTTTAACTCATTCTTTAAAATCAAGAATCTCGAACATCAGATTCAAGAAAAAGATAACGTGATTAGACACTTGAAAGATCGAGTCGCTAATGTGAATGACAGAAGTTGTGTGCCTTATAATGCTATAGATGTCACTGCTCTTGTAGAACAAAATGATTGCTATAGAGTAGAGCTAGAAAAGGTCAAACAACATTACAAGGAAATGTATGACTCAATTAAGATCACGCGTGCTCACACAAGTGAAAAGACATCTACCATGTTGAATGAGATTGAGAGTCTCAAAGCTCAATTGCGAAGCAAAGAGCAATGTTTCACTAGTGACTACGTCAAACCAAAAGTTCTTGCTCCTGGCATGTATGCCATTGACGTTAAACCCATCCCTCATCCCCTTAAGAACAATAGGAGTGCTCATTTGAACTATATCAGCCATCTTAAGGAGAGTGTAGAAACAGTTAGGGAGATTGTAGAGGAAGCTAGAGTAGTTAAACCACTGGATAGTTCACTTAACTATGCTTGCCGATACACTAAGTTATCTCAGGAATTGTTAGAATGTGTGATTGGCACTTGCCCAAAAAGTTTCAATGAAAGAGATAACAAGGCTCCCTTTACCCCTGTTCCTAGGAAACAGCAAGTTACGTTTAGTGATAAACCAGGAACTTCTTCTAGCAACACACAGAAACACAAAGTGCACCAGAGAGTTCAACAGACTAATATGCCTGTGCTTCCCTCTACAGGAGTAAACGATTCCACTGAAGCAAGCGGATCAAAGCCTAGAAGCAATACAAAGAAAAATAGGATCCTGCCTGCTAAGAAGGAAGTAGAAGTACGCCTTAGGACAAATAAGTCAGTTTGGACAAAAGTGAATCCGGTTGATTCTAGCACTAGCTCTAAGCGTGTTGTAATTAATTCGAATTCTGAATCTGTGTGCAAAACGTGTAACAAATGTTTAATTTCTGCAAATCATGAAATGTGTGTTGTTAATATTTTGAAATCTGTGAATGAAACCGCCACCGTTAAAATTGTCGGAACCAAAATTCCAAACTCTCCACACTCGACTGTTTTCAAATGCAGGTCGTACAGGTCATACTTTGGTATATGGACTCAGGCTGTTCAAAACATATGACGGGGAATTGTTCAAAGCTCATGAAATTTGTGGAAAAGTTCATCGGGACAGTAAGATTTGGGAATGATCACTTTGGAGCTATCATGGGTTATGGAGATTATGTTATTGGTGACAGTGTCATCTCCAGAGTATACTATGTGGAAGGACTTGGACACAATATGTTCTCTGTAGGGCAATTTTGTGATTCTGATCTTGAAATTGCTTTC